>ONZK01000105.1:188521-198858 GCA_900322385.1 Pharnaceum exiguum | reverse complement strand
GGGACAATCTTTACCGGTTTACCCTATTTTCTGTGTATGTCTTACCATCAGTTAACGAATTGTTTCCATAACAGGAAAAGAAAAAACAAGTTGTGAAAGCATCTGAAACGAAGAGAACTAGACGGGATCGTGGAGAAATGGAAGATATTATGTTCAAATTATTTGAAAATCAACCTAATTGGACGCTGAAGGAGTTGATTAACAAGACAGATCAACCTGAGGTATACTTGTTACTAAACCTGACTCTCCTGGATGAGCCTTTACTTGTGACCTTTGTCATATGTACTATGTGTAATACATATTAGTCCTCTTCAATGTTTCGCTGCACTTCGTTAAAATAACCAGACCTTGTTCTTTTCATCGTGTTATACTTATCCAATATTCCAATTCTGCATTCTGCAACGTCACGACCATATTTGTGTGCCACCAAATAGAAGACTATGATTTGGATCATCCAATGTTCCCATTTTGTGTGTGTGTGTGTGTGTTTGGAGGGGAATGCCAATAAAAAGCTGTTTGTCTTTGATAAGCAACTGATTTGTAGTTCTATTACCAGTACATGGTAATACTTTCTTTATCTTTTATGACAATTCGTTCTTTCTTTTTTTTTGAGAATAAAATTTGTTCTTAGTTTTCTACCTTCACCAACCACCATACTTTCTACTGTTCCCGCAAGTTTTCTGTGGCGACAACAAAACTTACTAATTATTGAACTTTTTGAACGTGCACAGCAATTTATGAAAGATTTACTGAAGGACCTCTGTGTTTACAATAACAAGGGGGCTAATCAAGGGACTTATGAGCTAAAGCCAGAATACAAGAGATCCATTGAAGATCCAATTGGTTAACAATTTACTTGCTTTGGCAGTCTTATGAAAGATCGAATCTCATTTTGGTCTGCATAATACAGATATGCTTCAACAAAGCGGTTTTCATAACTGAAGCAATTCTCTGCACATCCCTTATCTTTCTGTTTTCACATGTATAGTCCACTGGAAACTGATGAAGTCTGAATCCACAGGGCAAAATTTCTGACCGTTCCTTGCCGCCTTAAGGCTTTAAGCCTTCTGGTTTTCAAGTTCTCCCCCTTACTCTAATTTTTTGGTTGGCATTGTAGTCGCCCGGTTTTGATGAATTGAGATGATGAAACAGACGAAGGTGATTACTATGGTAGTAGAGATGATTAGTCAAATGTACTGTATTGATCAGAGAAATTTGGGTTTTTGGGCTTGTGGTTCAAGTGTCACTCATTTGGCAAAATGGGGCAAGTACGGATTGCTGTAAAGTTTTTCTCCTTTTTCAAGAAGTTGAGAGTTGCTTCCCTACTTTCCTAAGCTACTACTCGTACAAGTTAGTTACCAGTTTTCCACCAACTGATGTCAACTATTGAGATGCTAATCTTTTAAATGATAAAAAGCATAGTAATGCAATTTGCATATCGTCCCGTGTGAAGAGAATTTGTTGGGATACAATAGTCAACTATGACGTTCCTATATTGTATGTACATATATTCGGTGGCCATGTACTTGCGTTACATGTAAGCGCATTGCAGCGTGGGAAATGGCTGTCAATTCCTGAATTTATACAAAAATCTTTAATCCTCCCAAACGATAAGGCCAGCTCAAAGTATAATTGTTGTTCTTTGACCTCTGATAGCTGTGTGTTTGCTACTACTTACTACGTAAGACATATTATAATGTTATTTGTCAACTAACGAGCTAGCACTAGTTTAAATCATCCTAACATTAGGCATTTAGGCCACTAGGCAAAACCAGCATTTAGCATGCTGTTGTGTTTTTTTTTTGAAGGGTGGTGGTTTTTGAATGAAGTTAGAGAGTACTAGAGTAGTATTATCTGTTAATCTGTATATTATGTAAACGCTTGGTTAATTCTCTTGTTTCACTCCACTTAGTTCCTTTTATCTATGGAATATGATTCATCATTTCTTCCCCTATCGAATCAGTACCATTGCCAATTTGCCATCAATCTCTTTCTATTTTCTTACTCTACAGGATAAGGGTGTTTTTATTATCCTTGTCCATCATGACAAACACTTTATGAGTCCTCAATGTTACATTGAAAGAACATTTGTATCTATCACGCTAGTTTGGGTATATATCGTGACAAATCAAATACTAAACTAATGATTTGCTACAAAATCTATGCAATCTATATGATTTGGAAAGATACGGTAGTGTCAAATGTTGATACTCATCCCCTTAATTAGTCTTGGAAAACTTTGAGGTTAACAAGCAGGTACAAGGAGATTTCTCACAAAGGTGTTAAGTGGGTCATCTGGAAACAGTCTCCCGATTTCTCAAAAGAAATCGGAATATGACTGCGTACATCAGACTCCCTCAGTACCCCATTTGAGATGGGAACATATTGGGACTGTTGTTGTTGTAGCTATTGATGTTCGATTGATGTTATCAATTAAGGGTTGTATGGATTCCAATCCAAAGCAAATTCACAATCATGTAGTGATCGTTGCCTAGGGGGCAACTCACTTTAACACCACTCTATCCATAATTTAGAAAGGTTTCCGTTCAACTTATGGCCTAGTGGTAAAGATTGAGTCCCTATAAATACTCTCCAATTCTTAGGTACACCGGGTGAACGGGTACACCTTGTGGATTTTATAACTAGTATTACAACATATATCAATAGTCACATTTTTAATTCCACTAGTCAGTCCCTTTGTAATTAGTCATAAATACACAAGGTGTACCGTTACACCCGGTGTACGAAAGACTTGCCGATAAACACTAGCTCTAAAGGTTATAATCCCTCCATCCTTTATAGTTGTAACAGTCCATGGTAACTCTCTTGAAAATTAGAAAACAAGAAGGATTCAATCGAATATCAAAAAACAAAGTTAAGTATCTTCTCCGGTTTTATATGAGCACTATTCTTTCGACGTGGTATAGTCCACTTCAAAATAGGTTTTTATTCAATAACAATAAAACCCTCCAAAAATGACCACTTTAGGTCTCATCTCATGTATACACCCGTTTCATAAAAGTACATGAACAACTTCACTTCATTCTTCTGATATTAAAGGCATGTTCTTTTCAATTGAACTATAGCTTAACTAATATGTTACTTAATTGTTTTACCCATTTCATAAAACTACTTAATGAAACCTTTCTAATGATCTATACAGAATTACAAATGTATATCGGCCTCACAATTTTTTTTACGATAAAAAAATGAGGTAAACTAAACTAAAATTAAGTTTTCAAATGCTGTAGTGAACAAGCCCTAAATGCTTCATTCCCGAATGTTACACCATACTCAAAACCAGCCATTTGGTGGCAAATATTATTTTCCAACAATATCCCTAATCAATATGTGGAAGTTGTAATTTCGATTAAAATCATTTCTTCAAATATTATAATATTACGGGTATAATATGTACGGAGTATCTAGTAAAATAATTGGCAATTTAGACAAGAAGAGGGGCAAATAGAAAATCCCATCTTGACGGGGAGTACAATTAGACAATTTTATCTTTTACATCCTACCTATTCTCTATTTGACCACAATATCAACAATCGAGTGTAAATCCCTATTTAATGGGCGTGCTCGAGGTCAGGATGTTACGCACCGTACCCCTGTTTAATAAAATAGAGAGGTTGTTTACGAGATTGACTAATTGTTATATTAAAGTATTGGCTTCTAACAATTTTACCAAAAATAAGAAGTATTGGAAGGTTTTCTTAACCATTTTATATAGTCCATAATTACCTTAAGATAGATGGAGATAATTCTTTCAAAACTCCATATGCACTGGACCTCTACTCTCTACGTGATTAGTTTCCCTCAATGTTAGTACAAACAACTTAAATTTCTATTCAATTTAATCAACCATTATTTCCTCTCCTAACTACCCACGTTGAAAATCCTAGCTATTGCCATACAAGCTATAATAATGTGATCATAATGAGATTTAATTTTCCTCCAATAATTCCTTTTCACTCAAAATAAGTATAAAAAAATAATGAACAAAATATACTGAACAAAAGTCATTGTATTATGCACACAACCAAAATATAAAAAACTCGTGCTAAAAATGATTGACTAGAGAAAAAAATGAAAAAAGTCACGTCAAAAGAACAACAAATACACTAGAAGAGCAAAAGTTGAATGTCAAAATAGTAGGCGTGTGGGAAGCACAGCAACATCTTCTCCAGTTGCTCCTGTCCCACCCCTCTATTCCATTCTCTCTCCTTTTCCTTTGTGCTTCCTTCATTCTCACCTAATCCTTTGAATCATTCATTCATTCATTATCATTTCTCTCATTTCCTATCTTCCTAACTTAAAGAAGACCCTCTTATCACCTTCTCACATTATTCTCATCATCTTTAAGGTATACATACTCTCTCTTTCTTTCTTTCCCCTTTTGAGTTTTGCCCAGATCAGTAGGTGGTGGTTTTTTCATTGTCTGTTTCAGCTGGTTTTTTGGGTTGGTTTTGTTGGAAATGTGATTTTAGGAAATGGGTATTGTTTAGTTTTTGTTGATTTTGTGTTTTTTGCTCAAAGATTTGATTTTTATTGTTGATGTTGACCTTTTGCTAGCTTGTTTGTTCTGTGATGTTATGTGTGTTGAAATTGTTTCATTGATTTTTTTTTATTGTAAGTTTTTTGCTTGATTGTTAATGTTGGAAGTGAGATGTGAGGATCTAATCATAGCTGCAAGGAAAATGTATGAATATGGTCTGTCCTTTTTTTGTTTGATTGTGTGAAAATTATGTTTTTATGATCATTTCAGAAGTATAGTTAGATGTGTAGTTGATGATCCAATTATGTGTCCATACTAGAAGCTTAAGGCATGCACCTTTAGAAAGGCGAAACTATGATTATTACTCTTGGAATCAAAAGCTCCCCTTTTGGTAGCCATGGTAGGTTAAGCTAATTAGCTAAGGCCTGGAATTCTGGAAAGTGAAAACCTCTTGGTGGATGATTCTGATGTTAGCTACTTTGTCTACGGTCATTATTTGTTAAGTAGAGGGAAGGGACTTTTTGAAGTGGATTTGTTTACATGGATTGATGTTTTGGTCTTGTGTTCGATGGTGTGCATTCAAAAGTTGGTGTTTTGAGGGTGCTATGACAAAGTATTATTCTCATATACTTGTTCTGTTTATTGTTGGTTGTCATGAATCTCCTTTAGTTGATTGAACAAGTTCTAATTGATTGGGATAGGTGCTGTTGAAACTGAATTTTCGTGTCCTGGAACTTGATTTGTTGAATTCATTGTTCCGTTTGGCTTTTAAAATCAAGAGGATAGGTTTTGGAACCTTTTGTCCCTATGATTATGCATTTGGCTTTAACTGCTCAACCAAGCTGTGTGATTGACTTGTCCTTGTGTCCTTTTCAAGTTCCTAAGGCTTCTTTAGTTTTTTAGTTTTCTTTTCTTTCTTTTTCCACAAATACTGATTAGGTGCGTATTTTAAGCCTTGTAGCTGGAAGTTAGCATTAATTTTGTTTCTTTTCCTTATCTTTCTTCTTGGGGACAGGGGTTAGAATATTGATTGCTTTAGTCGCTGATTAGTATTTTGCTCACACAAACACTTTCGAAATATTGAAAGCCACCAAAGTTGTTGTCTTTACAGAATATGGGAAATAAATGTATCTTTTCTCATTTTCTTGTGCTGCTTGTTGCAGTGGAGACATGGATTTTTGCTTCAAAGACCTAGCCGGAGATTCGCTGTCTTCAAATGAAGATATCCTCCGATGCCCATTCTTGAGGAACATTAATGCGCCGACTAATCTTTCTTTCTCATCTGCCTTGGCCTTCCCACTGCCTGTAAGTCATTATTTTCCAGTATGTGCATTTTCTGTGTTTCAGTTATTTGTTTCATGGAATCATAATTGTCAGACTCGGATTCTATGCTTTAGTATGCATACTGTAGCTGAATTCATAGCTTATTGGACTCTGGTCCATCACTGTTATTCCCGAAAAACTACTTTTGTGCTTCAGATAGATTTATGATTGCTATATGCTCTGCTTTTAGAATCGAATGCTTCTTGCAAAACTGATTTGATGGAATTTGTCCCTAGGTGCGTGGTGCTAAAGGTCCAATTTTTGAAGATGGGCCCAATTTTGACATGTCCTTCCGATTATTCCATGGTCGTGATGGTGTTGTTCCTCTTTCTGAGAGGTCTAATGTACGATCTGAGAAGCTGGATCTTGACAGACCTGCGCCTCAGTTCAACCCTTTAGCTGCAAAAGCTGCCACCATCAGTCTCTCTAGCTTTGGGTTATTTGGCTTTGATGCATTCTCTGAGAAGTGGAAAAACAAAAACAAAAACAAAAATTCCAAAAAGAAGGACTCGGACTCGTCAAAGGTAAAAACATGTCTTCTTTGTTTGGTCATCTCTTTGAAGCGTCATTTTCACATCTCTGTCTTTCTTTAGTACTTTGAATGTTAACTCTGCAACAACCTGTGATTGTGAACTTCAAGTCAAGCCATTCTTAGCTTCTTACGTATACTATGTTGTTTTTAGGGAGGAAAAGGAAAGCACGAGGCAATGAGTAACGAGTGGCTGGAGACAGGCATGTGCCCTATTGCCAAGTCATACAGGGCAGTGAGCACCATTTTACCTCTGGTAGCTAAGGTTCTACAGCCACCGGCTGGATTCAAAGTGAAGTGTCCACAAGCTGTGGTTGCTGCACGAGCGGCTCTAGCTCGAACCAGCTTTGCGACGAACCTTCGACCACAACCATTACCCTCAAAAATCCTTGTGATTGGACTTCTTGGTATGGCGCTGAATGTGCCATTAGGTGTATGGAGAGAGCACACTAAGAAATTTTCACCTGCTTGGTTCACGGCTGTTCATGCTGCTGTCCCATTCATAGGCATACTGAGAAAATGTGTCTTGATGCCTAAGAGTGCCATGGCTTTTACTATTGGAGCCTCTATACTTGGTCAGGTCATTGGTGCAAGGGCTGAACGTTACCGACTGAAGGCAAAAGCTGCCAAAAAAATGGATGAAACTGAAACGTCCCTTGATGAAACACAGGTATCACCAGTGTTCACCACCAATAATGTGCAATCTGCGGAATTAGCCACGTGGGATCCGCTCTCTCTCCGCATTCGCGAGACTGCTACTGCTACTGGTGTTTGCTGCTCCGCCTGAGAATATTTATCAACCTATCATGAAAACTGTATCCTATTTGCATTTGTGATTTGTGTGCTATTGTGCTATAATGTGTAATTATCGTGAAAGTATATGCTCCCTGCTCTTCTTTGAGTGGGTATTACATCCGGATTCTTTCCTTTTTCCGTGTAACAACTGAGCTTGATTGTTCAAATAAAATGGAGCCTTCAATATACGAGTGGCTGGTGTTTCGCACTTGCTTTTTACTCACTTCATGTTCGATTCGTTGAGCATTTTCTATGTGCTAAATTTATTGTGCGAGTATATTTGACATTACTGCTGGGAATTATGTTCAAGCCATGAAGCCAAAAGGCATAGAAAGTGGCGAACTTCATGCCTAAGAGGTGTAAAGGAGAATAGGAGATATTGAGACCATGATAATATACGAGTAATATACTTGAATAATTAAATTCAATATTTACATGTATCTTGCAACCTTTGCTCGAAGGAGAAAAGATTGAACTGAACGAACCACAATGTCAACAACGTGACGATATGTTGAAGGTGACCTAAATTTTTAAGCTCCATATTAAGTTGACTTGTACAACAATTTGTCCAGTTTTTTTTTTACTAAAAAACGTATGTGGTGTTGTCTGGTGATAACCCGAGCGTGTTGAGTACTTTATCTACGTTTTTTTCAAGAAAAATTTGTTTCTTGGAAGATTACATTATCCGAACTAATTGCTCCCCTTTCTTTGCTGCGAGGTGCAAAGTGCAAAACTGCAAACCAAATAAGGCCATGAGATTCATGATTATACACTAATACAATAATTTGTTTCGGAGTTACAATGATAGCGTTAGGAGTACATAATTATATTGTAAAAACATGATTATATGATAAGGAGAAGAAGATTAGTGAATCAAATTCAGGGTGAAGTTCTTCAGGCAACAAGTTTTAGTATTGTTGCAAGACATATATAACATCTGTGCAGAACGACAAAAATAGCTTGATGGTCAACACACTGCAGTTAGAGTGCCAAAACAAAGAAAATATAGCATTGGCTCATCAAACCACACAAACCGCAGTAACATATACGGGGTAGTAGTCAGTCAAGAACTCAAGAATTAGATTAAATAGATTTCCTCAACTTGAAGTCTTGAACTAACAGTCACCTATAAGACTAGTATTAGATGGCAGAAATAATACAACAGAGAAATAAATTTAATCTTATTAATTCGAAAATCTTCTCTGCAACATGATGCTAATTTATTGATAATGCTACGAAAATAGAACAATATGCGAAATCTCTAAACTATAATCTAATCTTTGAATACTGAAATTAAGTAAGCTAAACACACTAGTCTACTATATCGATCTAATCAACACAGTAGAAATAAGTATCTTTAATGGCAATTCTGGCTAATACGTTCCCCAACTAAGGGTATGAAACCGAAGATGGGGTTGGATTGCAAGCCAGAAGTGAGAAGAGAGCAACACTCAGGGCTGATTTGGTTGTCACGCAACTCCTGAAAGCATTGTTCTACGACTGAAACTGGAGGAGCCATCCCTGCTGGGGCACTCTGGTAGTCTTGATCACTTGGTGGGCTCTGTGATGGTGATGGCGAGGCCGCGGTTGGAGTTGGTTTCACTGGATGTAGGGGTAGGATATAGCGGTGGTGGTGTGGTGGATGCAACAACGGATGGTGTGGGCGTGGAAGGCTGTGTGGATGGTGTGGGTGTGGATGTTGGTGATGGCGAGGGAAGTGTCTAGCTGATGCAGTAGTTGCCATCATCAGCATGGCTAGGAAAGCCAACAACATGATCTTGGACCTCATCGTTCTACCAGTAAGTTTTTCTCTTTTCACCTTCAAACAAAGTTACGCTCTATGCCTCTACCTTAACTTGCACACACTGAATATCTTTGCTTGGTATTTGTTATGAACTTGCATGAGGGATCAAGGGTCTATATATAGTGGACATAGAGGAAGGACGGTTAAGGTTTTAGAATCCGACTCGTGATGGGATCGATTTGAGCTGTCTTATAATAGAAATTAAATCCAAACTTCAATCATTGTAGGAAAAAGTAAAAACAACATGTCGGCTGATCAATGTAAAGGAATTTATACATGCTGTTTTGTTGGATTTTTTTAAAAAAAAATTTTGGATGAAAATATCTGTTGTAACAACTAACATCCAGAAACACAGACAGCCAACTTTTTTATTTTTAGCACTTCTTTAAGCTCCCAGGAGTGTTAGCTAACCGACAGGTGAAGGTAGACTCACAAAAGAAAAAACTCCGTAATTGCATGCCAAAACTATTTTAGGACTAGGATTGCTAGTGTAGGAGAACAGCCACTTTGAGATGTACACTTGTACGCATCTCGTTTGAATTAGTACTACCGAATTGACTGCCGTTGAAGGCTGATCCAAGGATGTGTGCATGATTCTCTCATCTACTGCTCTGAAATCTGTTGTCTGCATAATCTCGCGTTGATTCATTTAGTTCAAGTCACATATACTTGTGTGTCGATAGCTTGCAGTTCATTGCATATCAGAATGTCATTGTCTTTCTGCATAAAAATTATGTCATGTAACATTAATTTGCTTCATAGCTAGACAATGTTTATGATATGATGTAGTGATGTACGCTCTGAAGTGTTGCCTGCAGCAATTCTCAAAAATGATAGGAAGAACAATAATTTACATTACTCATTTATTCTACGCTAAACTCAAATCAAAACTTGAATGATTCAGCAGGTGGACTTGAACCATATATGTCAGATTGTCAGAGAGCCAATGCTGAATTTGCTGCCGCACCTTTCAGCTTCAATTTCATAGTTATTCAAGCAGTTGGCCATATATATATATAGCTACTGACAACTCGGTTATCAAAACATAAACCTGACAGCTCCAGAAGCTGCCAATGTTGTTGAAGCTAATGCCTTTCAAGTTTCAACTCTAACATTACTGCGCTCTTGCTCTTCTTTACACAAAAATTCCAGCACAGACAGCAAGAAGTAAAAGATCATAAAAACTGTGGAGCAGATAAAGTTTACTATGCTCTTGCAATTGGCTTTGGTGTTTATCAGTTTATCACAGTGTTTCCGGCCTGATAATAATAATCATATACCTATGCTCATATATAGTTATATACAATTGGCACATATATTTAACCAAGAGCGCAGTGCCTTCGGAACCTTTACCGTATAGCTAACTTGAAAACTCCAAGGTTTGG
>ONZK01000105.1:168469-178719 GCA_900322385.1 Pharnaceum exiguum | reverse complement strand
TTGTTGGAAGTCAATACTTCAATGCAGCAATTGGTCAATCTCGGAAACAACCTCTCTGTTTTCTTAAACAGGGGTAAGGTTGCGTACATCCTGACCCGAGTACCCCCATTTAATGGGAATTTACACTCGATTATTGTTGTTGTTGTTGTTGTTGTTGTTGCATTTTACAGTACCTCTCCCAATTTGGAGAAAACAATTACCGTACCCCATATATAATAATAAATACCGCCGATGTTTATAAGAATTAGGCTATAGGATATGGGGCAGATAGTGTCACAGATTCAGGAGGTCGCGTCGCGGGTGGGGGGAGACAGCTTGAAGGGTTGGTTGGTGGAAATGAAATAAGTTGGGACTTGGGAGACTGGAAAACAATTGGGGTCTAACAAATAATATAGTGGGGGAGAAAGTGTCGTACAAAGAAAATGGAGAAGACTGACTAGGCTGGCTGGAAGGGTAGCACGGACCCGTAGACTGGGCATGAAAGAAGGCGTCCGTTGTTGGGCGGTGGTCGTTGCCGATGGCCAGCTTTTGACGTGAGAAAAAGGAAGAGTGGGGTGTTGGGGAACAAGGCTGTTGTTTCTTAAAGAGTGGGATTGAAATTAGAACACGAGAGTAAGCAAGGGTAGAATGGGAAATAATGTTGTAAAGTCCAAATATTTGTTGTACAAAGCAGTTCCATGTTAGGAGATGTAGAAGGAATTTTTCTATTGCTTCGCCAATAGTTTCTTTTCTTTTTTAAAAACAGGAATTTTGCCAATAGTAAATTAGTAATTATCATAATTATTATAAATAAATAAGAAAAGAAGTATCTTTAGAATTAATGTTCAGTTAAGTTGAAAAAAATTATGTGAACCGTTGTCAATATATAAGAAGGGTAAAAAAGGGTCATTAGAGCATCTCCAATGCTAAATTGGTATACCTCTAAAAAAAATGCTAAATTTGTATAAATATCATTTTGTTCTTAATTTTTCAAGAAAGCATCGGTGCCAATATTTGAATCGATGCTTTTAAAGCACCCAGTTAGCACCTCTTGTTATAATGAAAGCACCTAGTTAGCAGTTTAGCACCATTTCTCTCTCCTAAAGCACCCATAAAGAGCACCCATTGGAGTTGCTCTTAATGTTTACCTGATAGATCGTTAATGACTATCTGAAAGGTAATTAATAACTAAACGATGGGTCATTAATACACAATCATTAATAACAAGTTCACACTTTTTTTTCGAGTTAAGTTTAGTTAAGTTTTTCGCAATTTAACTCATAATTTGCAAATGTAATAAATTTTGATTCCGATATCCGTATATCATTGTAAATGTCTCACCATATAATTTCATATACTTACAATAATATTGATAGTTTTTTGAATTTTTGATAAGGGTTGTGTCTCAAAACAATTAAATAAAAAGTTTAGTTTTTTTACATCACTTCAGTTCATTAAAATTCAGCTCTAAAGAGGAGATAATATAGTTGACTTGGTAAAGACACCATTTTATTACACTTTTCATAAAATAAAATAAAAAACTTTTATGGAGCTATAACGATATCAATGGTACCCAAAAAAAATGGCGGAATTGCTAGTAATAATTCCATATTTCGGCTGATTATTCCAAAATTATCAGAACTTTAAAATATAAAGCAAATATCCCTACTTTGCACCTTGTAGACTGGATGATCTAATTAGGGGTGTTTGTTTGGGTAAAATAAGGTCTATGTTATACAATCCTAAACCGTTTCCTTTATTGATTGCCCAAGTGAGTAGTGGTTGTGTTAGGGCATTTACAATGGTAGCAAGTTTGCAAAGTTGTTTCAATGTGCCGTGTCATTTTTAGCACTTTGTAAATCTTATAGAATGGAAATCAACTTTCATGAAAAATAAAAATACAAATACAAAAAGTAATAAAATATTTGATAGGTCTAACTAATTTAGGAAAGACATAAAGAAAAGATGAAAAAAATAATAAAAATTTCATCCAAGCAACATTGAGAGAAGTGCAACTTCTCCTTGAATGCCACTCAAACTACTTTTATGTGCTTCTGCCGTAAGCAAGATCTAAATAAAATTTAATTCTACAAATACAAGCTATGTACTTTTGTAGGTCTATTAGGTATGTAGTTTTTTTATATAAAAAAATGTATATAATTATGTATTCTTTAGTATTTTTCTTTTATAATCGGGCAAATGGCTAGGGTTTGGGTATGTTTTTGATACCCTAGTAACCCTACCCATACCTAGACCTGGCAATCGGGTATCGTCCAGGTTTCGGGTTTGGTTTTTTTTCGTGTTAGCTCATTTCAGGTTTGTAATTTCGAGTCGGGTTCCGGTTGGGTTTGACCTAACGGGGTGGACTTATACCTGATTAACCTTAACAGGTCCAGACCCTACCCAATCCATCAGGGTCCAAAAAACATAATCAGGTAGGGTCTATGTGGTCGGGATAGGGTCCATGTCCTATTAACATCCCTAGTATAATAGTCAGTGGCGAATCTAGAAATTTATTTTAGTGGTGTCACTTATAGGTATAAGGGGTGTCACACCTATAAATACCCCAAAACTTACAAATCTAAACAATTTAACTGGCTATTTTCGGGAGAAAAAATCCCTCCAAGTGGTGTCCTGAGACACCACTTATGCCTAAATGCCTCCGCCTCTGATAATAGTAGAAGAGAGAGTATATGCAAATAGATTTTTAACAAAATAAGAAGGTGATGAAACATAAATGTAGAACGCTTAAAATTAAAATGTGGATGATAATTGTGGGACGGCGGCACACAAATTTTCGGAAAAAGATTGGGTGACCCTGCGGTTCAACTACCCACTAAATTTATGTGTCTACATCTCTCTAAAATTACTATAATCTCTTTGTTAGTTTTAGAAAGATAGGCGCGAGTGCTACTACCATATTTCTAACCCGGTGGGTCACCCTATCACTCTCCCAAATTTTCATCCTACTATAACCACAATACTACGAATAGTGCAATCATTAAAACGGATTATCAAAAGGAAGATAAGATTTTCTTTTAATGGAAGAAAGTAAAAAACAAATTTCTTAGAGGGAAGAAAGGTAAAAAATAAATTTAAAATATTGCGAATTCGCCAGGGTGCAACCTCTCTCCCGCGTCCCCCGTACTCCGTTCTCTCTCTTTGGGGAGCCCTCTCTGACAAAAACAAAAGAACAGGGCATGCTCTATACAAACAAAACAAAGTACAACACTTCCTAATTCCTACTCACTAATAAGCAATTAAGCAACCAAAACCAAAGAAAGAAACAAAAGAAAACAAAATAAGAGAAAAACAATTTCAAAGGCCCGTCTATTACATTCTCTCTCCAGTAACAAAGGTCGTTCCTTTCTTCTTCCTTCTTGGTTGAAATTTTAATTGTAGTCATTTTTTCACTGCAAGGGTAGTAAAAAAGATTGAATTTTGCTTTGAGAAAGTTGTTTTAAGCTGTTTTGAGTTGAAAGATTGATGGGTTTTGTTTAGTTTGGGAAAATATTTTGTGGGTCATTAAGATTTTTTGTTAAAAACTTTAAATACATTATTCTGGTAATGCCTTTCATTTTTATTGTTTCTTGTTTGTGTAACTTGGAATATTGAAATATTATTAGAGTAATTTTTGTGGGGGATTTTTACTTTCTTTTAATTGTGTTCATTGTGTGATAAAGATAGAATCTTTTTAAGTTTCTATGCTTGGAAATGCCATAATACAAAGGCTTTGGTCACAAGCTCAATTTCTGATTACTGATTAGTATAGCACACTCTGGAAACAGTCTCCGAATTTTCGGGGTAAGGCTGCATATATCAAACATTCAAACTCCCTCAGGACCCCATCCGAGATGATGACTGTATGGGCTTGGAACACTCACAATATCAAAAAGGCAATTTTTTTTCTTCCAATGATGACAAGAATAAGTTGGTATTTAATTTATCTAATCTATACATTCTTGTCCAAGGTTTTTGAAGTCAAATGGATATATAATGGCCTTACACTTGTAGAAATGTTTCAGTTGATAATTTATGTTTTGTTTAATTCGTCTGCTCGAGGGTTTAGTTGAACTACATTGAACAAGGAGTAAGCTTAATTGAACTAAGAAAAAACTAAACACTTACTTAATTGAGGTGAACCAGAAATAACTAAACTTAACGAAACTTAACTTAAAAACAATTTTAAGTAGAAATAGACAGAGCCTAAATCTTTTAAAGAAGGCCACTAACTAAAATTTATGTACTTCTCTTATTAAGGGAAACACTTCATTCTCATGCTATAATACATTTTCTTGGTCACAACCTTCAACAGTATAGTAGTAGTTCTTGAATAATATTAGCCATAATAAGTTATAACTGAGCTACTGAGGTGTAACCTCTATTCTCTTCTACTGCTACACTAGGATTGTGATTTGATCCTCCCATAAGTAAGCAAAACTCTCGACCCAACCTTAATTAGTTTCGAGTATCCAGTGTTGATGGGAATGACAAGCTGTTGTACCTTTTGCAGATTTCAATTCTGGTTGATGATGTACCTGGTCACTCATAGTTAGATGTAGATTAGTGATGATTGATTGAGTTGGCTCAGTAGAAACAGTGACATTCTGACATCAGTTTTTTTTTAACCATTTTAGTGATAGTGAGAACAACCACAACCTACCTCGACTTGTTTGTTAAATGTATCCAGGAAGTAACTATAAAGCTTACTTAACTATACCTATCAGAATGAGGAAATATATGGCATGATGTAGGATAACAGTAGGAATTATCTGAAGATACCGCACATATATAGTTTGTACAATGTTTGTCATTGATGCAATATAAAGCTTGTGGATTCTAGTGACTTTTTGATCTCTATCCTGCCTTAATGGAAGGCCCAAGATTATATGAGCTAACACCTTTTCTGCTTGCTGGGACAGGACAATATGAATGATGAAAAGAAACAGAAGAAAGGGCAGGCCATCAGAACCAAGCGACTGGAGAAGTATTTTGGATGCAGATTCTCGACAAAAAACCGTAAAAAAAATCTACGTATTTAGCAGCTCTGCACTTTAAATTATAGAACATTGCTTGGATAGAAGTTGGTGCCGTAGTGTTAATTATTGTGAAAGGGTACATTCACGTTCACTGTATGTGTTAAAATTGCCTTCTTTGCAAAAAGTGAAGTTCTCCTGAGGGGGTTGGGTTTATCTTCAGCTAAGTAGCTAGTGATTGTTTCTTCGTTTGTTGTTTCATCATTTAGTTAAAATTGTTGGTCGGTTGCCAAGTTGTTTCCTGAGCTACGACTTGTGCTGATCACAAATCTACCTTCTGATAGAACCGAGTCTATGATGCTTTTGCCGCTATCTAAGATTTTATCAGAAGTAGAGAAGGTTGCACAGAAATTTGAGAAGACTTTTTTAGAGGCCTCCAACAAGGTATGTTTCAATATAGTATTTCTTCACCATTTCGCGACACTTGTTCGCATCCAGCCACGCACATTACAAAATAATAGGATGGAACCAATTTCAAACAATTGGAGACATTGTGTAAGATTGTGTGACTCACAGTTACTTCTCCTGAACTTTCATTACTTATCATCGGGCAATGTATTTACGTTGAATGAAAGCAGTGAAGTTAACACTACCTTTTCAGTCTGTTGGTGTGAGCTTTATTTTACTGTAACTTTGTTGATGCCTTCCAGGATAATTACTTTAAGAGAATCTCATCAAAGTGTTCCAGGATTAGAACATCGGCCAAGAATGATGCTTCCAAATTTTCAGTTGCCTCTTCCACAATTGGTGGTCCAGCAGCTTATTCAGGTACTACATGCAATAGAGAGTGTGCCATGTCCTCACTTCTTCCGTCCACCATGGATGCTATTAAGTATTAACTTCTCAATTCCCATACAACGGTGCCCTTGTAATTATCTTCTGCAAAACAGGGTTGTTACTTGGAATTTTCAGTTATCCTATGTTACTTCTTTTGCAGAATCAAGGAATATTTCACCTGTCAAGACACAGCGTAACCAACTTGTGCAATCAGTGAACCATAGTCAGCCTTGTAGGAAAACGTCTCTGGTGTCGCATCTTTAACTGGGACTCATTATGTAGTTCAGGCTTTAGAGTCCAACTGTGCTGGACAAGATACTAGAGCAGAAGACATCTCAATGTTGCAAACAAACTTGGTCAGGGGACTTAAATCAAGGTCACACACAGCTTCTGTTTCGCAGGATTTACAAGAATTGAAGAGAGAGACAACTGTTTTATCAAGATCTCCTTTGAATTCTCTGAAAAGTAAGGCTTTGAGGCTTTTTGTATGTATCTGTTCAGCGCTTAATAATATCTAAGCATCAAAATTTCTAGTAGCAACTTGTTTTTGGCTTAAAACTTGCTGCTATCTGATACTAAAAAGAAATTCTGGCGTCAAAATCTTCTAGGAGTAATAGGTTCATGGAATCTATAAACCTGATGGTCTCTGAAGTTTGTCCATTTCATGGAAATTGTTGCCGTCTCATGGCTTGTCCTTTTCTTTAGCTTATGATATAGATGAAATATAGGATCTTAGATGATGTCAAGTTGTGTCTAGCAATGTCTAGAAAGGAGGGACATCCATTCTGCTATGACCATGTGTCATGTGTCGATAGACTCGATGCTACATATGTGCTACCCTGGTTTTATCTTTGTTGTTTTCCAGGACAAGAGATCCAATTTTACACTTTCCCTTTACTCCCTGTCTCTGTTTCCCTTTTACACCTCCCTACTCCACAAGTTTTTAACGCACTCACTTTTTGTAATTAAAAGGTTTCTTAATCAGCTACTCTGCTCTCTATGGAAATTGGTTTCGATCAAGGTGCATTAGTTTAAAAGCTTTGATATTGCACATTTTTTTCTACTTGTGTCACATACAGTCTTAACTATATTAATTGCAATTTTGTTTTATTCACTTGTGATCATAGTTTTGATAGTTGAGAATTATGCATATAATTTACCACTCCAGTTTTGGATTTTGCATATAGACATTACTTCGCCAATGTCTTCTTTTACAATGACTTGCTTTTCAGTTGGTGAGGCTGCTGCATATGTGGATGTGCTAGGAGATGTTAAGAACTCGCGTGTTTATATGGACCAATGGGTAACGCCTCTTGTCTTTTCTTGCACCTCAGCTATTGACCTTGCGTCTCCCTTTTATCACTTATATGTTTTGTCCATGAACCCCCCATCCCTCTTCAAAAAGTTGATAACCGCAAACATCTGGTGCACTCTTCTATTATAATGCTCTGTGTTTTTGTAAACAAAATCAGAACGAGAAATGTTGCTTGCCATATAGCAGTCTCTAGATGTTGGTCCTCATAAGAGTACAAGGCATCCTGAGAATTGGACTACTCGTTCTTCCAGACCCCTTCCACTAAGGAATAGATTACACACTGATACTTGACAAATGTGGTTTCATTAGGGTGCATAGCCAGCAAAGATATGCTGAAGCAACTGAAAATGGTGTGTCTGGGATGAAAGAATGTCCTACTAGCTAGTCAAAGTTTCTATTTTATTACGTCGCTGTCAGAACAAAATTAATGTGATATGTACGATTATAAATGTGCTATTAGGAAATATCTTTGGTCAGAAGTCATCCTAATCTGATTCAATTTTTCTTCAGCTTAGAGCCTTAGACACATAATGGATGTTCCAGTTCTGCTATCCTGCAGAGTGCTGAACAATACTCCCAGAAAATTCTCTTTATTCAAGAAATTATCCCTAACAGACACCATGGGCGACACCGTTGAGGAAAAGAGGTGAATACATGGTTTTGTGTATGGTTATTTTTATCCACAAAACCAAAGACCAAAAACTGTCTTGAATCACCTGACTCATCTGGACAATAGCCTCATCCATTAAAACTAATAAAGCATGTTTGGGCCAAGCCTCTGAAAGTCTGTGCTTATCCTTTTCAATTTTAGTCTTATTCACTCTCCTCCTGCATCTTCACCAATATTTTAGAATGAAACCCAAATTAATCCACAAAGATGAAATGCAAAAACATCATATTGGATCTTTTGGCATTGTTGGAGTCTTTTGAAGTAGCTGGTAAGTTGAATCTCGGTGGAGGTTGGGAGGAAGAGTTAGAATAAAAAAAAAATCTATCAAATACCTACACTTTTCTATCAAATTAGTTCGAGTCTCCTCAGGGCCAGTGGAGGTTTTACCGGTCGCTAACTTCAGGGCCCATGGGATTAGTTAGGCGAAGCCTAGATACCCATGTTAGCTATAAAAAAATCAACTTAGAAAAAAAAGAAACAATATTAAATTGAATTGGCTATTGCATTGGCAGAGAAATCTCCCATGCTTCGGCACATCCGTTGCTTCTTCTTAATTTTACGCCTAATCAATCTATCCACATCTTATTCAAGCAACAACCCAGATCTTTCTCATTCATTTTTCAAATCCTAAAATTTTCTGAACTTCCAATTTTCTTGAATGCATTGGTGTTAAAGTTTGGTATGATTGTCCTGCTTGCTTGTCGTTTGTAGCTTGATGACTGCTGCTGTTTATTGTTCTATATTTATTTCATATTTAGCCCTAAACGCTTGCATTTCCTTGCAGATCATAGCTATGAGGGACAAATACTTGGTTAAATTGGAAGAAGAGCTACCTGTAATTGATAGATGGCTCAAGGAGGTGTGACAACTTTTCTATATAAGAATAGAACAGCAACAACATCATCACAGCTTTAATCCTAGAACTGAGTGGGGTCACCTAACATGGGCTAGAATTCGAAGTAACACACACACAAGTTTGCGCGCAGACACACAGAAACAAGCGCATACTCCACCCACCAACAATCACACACACACATCTACTCACTCAGCAAAGACATACAAAACGAACCTACACACTGCAACACACACGTACAAGCACGCACAACCACACAAACTTCATTAGAATAAACAAAAGAGATGTTGCTGCAGCCAGGAGTTGAACTAGAAACCTTTCTGCATAAGAATATTGTGGAATTTCTCCACTTCTTTTGAATCTTGTAACTTAAATTCTTGATCTCATGTACCTGATGTGATGGTATTGCAGCCCCGTTTGACACCTAAAATCAAGAAGAGGATTGAAAGCAGAATGAGTCAGCTGAAGCAACTTATAAATATCCTGAGCCCCACTTCAGCAAATCCTGTACGAATTAGACCTGCCAACACAGAAATTCAGGACACATGGGAGAAAAGAATAGTTCTTCACATCCATAATTTTCAGGTGTTAGCTGGTTCTTTGTCCTCAAAGCTAGAGAAAGAAGATTACCAGGATGAAAGAAGTGAAAGGGTACAAGTGATGAGAAATAAGGAAGACACTGATCCGTTGAGTCACTGGCCCCCAAAAAAGCAGAGGTTACTGCCTAAAGAAGAGACAAGAGTTTATCCTGATTCTGACACCCTTTTGCTGCCCACCTCTAGAGAATCTGCAGACAATCATCAATCTACATCAGGACTCCCTCTTGCAACCCCATTAAGACTTTCAGAGTGCGATAATCTCAACTTAAATGTTGGGAATATATCCGAAAATGTATGTAAGTCCAATCCAGCGTCTTTTGAACGCAGTGAGTTCAATTAGTTCACATACTTCCAAGTCTGCCGCTAAAGACATGTCCTCATTGTTGGGCTTGATAGATGGTAAGGGAGCCAGTACTCCAGGGAGAGATAAATCTGTTCTGGGGCAGGATTTATGGATCAGAAGATGCTGGATGCCATCAAAGAGTCCCAATGCACAGCAGTGCAATATTGGAGCATGTTACCCAAGGCAGTTTTCAAATGTGATGAAAACTGAAAAATCAACAACAGAGAGTTTTATGAAGTATGCAACCACTGAGACTGCTCACCATCTGATGCTAGAGATTGAAGATATAAACAAACAGCTCATTGACACCATAGTCAAAACTTCCCCCAGAAGAACAGACCAAGATTCAGGCAATATGGTGGAGTGCTGCTTTGAGGGTGTCTCAATCAGTTCAAACCTAACCCGATACATGGAACTTCAAGGATTGTCAACAACCATCGAGCCCTTGCGCTTATTTGTCCCAAAAGATTACCCTGGCAGTGCTCCCATATTTGTCGATGACTTGAAATGCGGAGCTGGAAAAGAGTCTGAAGATGTCACTATGAAGGCAAAGTCAAGGTTAGGCATGCGTCCTCTCGGTGATAAAAATCATCTGTCTCTTAAGAAGATAGCTGTGATGTGGAATGATTGCTGTAGAGAAGTTTTTGCTGAGTATGCAAAAAAATATGGTGGAGGCAA
>ONZK01000105.1:132114-145108 GCA_900322385.1 Pharnaceum exiguum | reverse complement strand
GTATATGGCCGGAAAACCCATCTCCGGTGACCAAGGGACCACTGCTGGCTACGGGTGGCCAAGTAGGGATTATTCCCAGCTATTTCCCAAGTAGGGATTATTACTGATTATTTGGCCTAAGTAGGGATTATTCCCAGCAATTTTGCCTTAGATTTAACACCTTTAATTATCCTTCTTTACCAATTCGATTTCAATCGCTTAAATCACTGTCCGTTCCCAAATAAGTAATTAAGTGCATTGATTGTGTTACTCATTTGGACGAGTAGCTAATATCCCGAAGACTGAAACAATGTTTTGGGGTAATTCACTGGCAGGCTGCAGGAGGAACCTGCAGCTTCTTGGCATCTCCTGAGTCCTGCCTCACCTTAGCTTGGCCATCAGAATTTAAGAAAACCAACCCTATAATTTGTAGAAACTTATAACTTAAGCTTGTCAAGCATTAAATAGTAAAAACTCAATCTTAATACTTTTTGGATTTCCTTATTCGCACTACACCTTGTTGCAATTAGGCATTTTGGCTGTTTCCTTGTTCTTTTTTTTTCTTTGCATGCCTAATACATTGTCGGGAGTATTAACTTCTGATAAATGATGATAGAAGGATACTACAAGTAGTGAATGTGAATTTAACAAAGTGCTATGAAAGAATGGTGTTCATATATGATCAATTATTCTAATTAATATACAAGGGACTATTCAGTGAGGCCACAGTATTGTGCTGCAGATACTGTTCATCTTTATATGTACTGATCGAGGTCCTTCCCTCTGGGACTATCTTCACTTAACAGCCTGAAGGGGACAACTAGCTGCCCCTCTCGAACACAAATTCTCCTATTCAAGTCATGAGACTAAATAAAGTGGCGGCAACATCTCCCTTGGATCGCTTTCCAGCATCAGCCCACTTCTCAGAAGGAAGTTAAAAAAAACTTTCTGTGAGATACAATGAGTTCCAAGATCATGCTGTTGGCTTTCCTAGCCATGCTGATGATGGCAACTACTGCATCAGCAAGACACTTCCCTCGCCATCACCAACATCCACACCCACAACACCAACATCAAGTGGAACCAACTCTAACCGCGGCCTCGCCATCAGTGTCACAGAGTCCAACTGAAGACGGCCAGAGTCCCCTTGCACCCCAAGATCAGTGTCTCCGGGAGTTGTTTGTGCATAACCGAGTCACCCCATCTTCGGCTTTCTGCCCGCAGTTTGGGAACGTATTCGCCTGACTTGCCATTGAAGACACTTACTCTACCTCGTTGTGTCAAAGAAAAGAAAGAAGTCAGGATTAGATTATAGTATATTGATTTAGCATATGTTTAAATTTCCTAGCATTGTCAATTAGTATCATACTATCATGTTGCAGAGAAGTCTTCTTTGTAACACAGAATACTCAGATTTAATTGATGTATATCTAAATTTTGTTTATGCTTTATTATTTCTGCCATATAATAGTCTGATTTGGATATTCAAGTTGACTACCTTAGCTTATAGATAGGCTGATATTGTGAAGTGTGTTTTTGGCTGCTATACAATTAGCTTTCAGCATATTATAACAATGAATTCTTGCATAAATATGCTAACTCTAGCAGCCGCCAATGCTAATGAAACTAATGCCTTACTTTTATCTCTTTAACGTGTATGCTCTTGTTCTTCATCGTGCATGGATTTCAGCACGATTAATGAATAGAAGATCAATCTCAAACACAATAGAGGAGACAATGTAACTTATTTGATAGCGTTATTACTAGCTAATTTGAGAACGGAGAACCGAAACATAAAGTAGGAGCGGTAACCTCAAAAAATGGCTTTCTCAGTAGTCTTCAATTCTTAGTTTCTTACTGTTCATATCGATCTTACAGTGTCATATTTTGGTAAAAACTATATACACAACGCTACAAGTGGTTGTTTTGGTGATGATTAAGCTTACTCAGAATCTATTTAATGACAGTTGGTGGTGATATTTTACTGGCTATATATATCCTGACATGAACACTCACGTTAAGTTTATGAGGGCTAAGATACATTGTTCGGTTTATAAGTTCTGTACGGTAAATTTTGGGCTTGATAGTTTGATTACGCTTTCAAGCATTTATACAATGAGTCAGTGAGCATCAGGAGCTCATAGTTAGTGATAATTCAATCAAGCTTAGCTTATTAATGGTATGAACTAATCAATCAAGCTTTGAAAATTCAATCATATCGCCCTTGAACTATCAGACTATCAGTGAGGTATTCTTGTTATTATATATCGGACTATCAGTGAGGTCACAATATTCTGCAAATACTTGTTCATCTTTTTCTGTGCATTCTTTGTCATTAGCAATAATACAGAGCAACATCTTAAATTTATATATCTCTGTTTTATTTCTGCCATCTAACGAAAATCCACCAATTCTTCACGGTATTCAAGTTCACAGTTATAGATATAGGGGACTCTTCAATGATACTCTCAAAAAAGGAAACAAAATACAGAATCGACTAAGCTCAGCTGTCGGAACAAATCACCATAGGTACGATAGTAGGCTTAGTAGCTATTTATGCAGGAAGCTCATAGTTTTAGCGTTTTAGAGCCCATCTGTTAATCTTCTACGAGGTCTTAGGAAGAAACATACCTAACGTTTTCAAAACATTGCAATATCATACCCAACGTTTGTTTACTTGCAAAAACATACCTACCGTTAACATCCGTTAAAAGAGCTGTTAACAAAAGAAAGTCTGTCACAAAACCATACCCCGTATGTATAAGGCATGCCAAATAATAATAATTAAAAACTACCTCAAGTGGAAAGCCTTGTCGACTACGAACTTTATTAAAAAAACACCAAAACATTTTAATCATTCATCATCATCATCATCATCATCATCATCAATTAAGGTAAAGCTTAAGCTTTCAATCTCTTTTGACACTTTTGATGTTTGTTTGTTATATACTTGTTAACCTTTAAGTTAGAGAATAGCCTACATAATCTAGAATAAAGAATGATTATGTAGTTTTCTTTCAAGTGATATAACATATGTATTATTGTTAATTATTTTAATTAGAGCAATTGGGATTTAGGGGTTCAAAAATCAAATATATAGAATTTTATAATTATATTAGTTTATATAATTAGTTTTGGAAAGTATGTTTTAGTTTCCTTTTCCATTTGTATAATGTACAGTACTACATTAGTCACTTGACTCACTACTCCCATCAATGACGGATCCAAACATTATTTCAAGTAGTGTCAACTTCATTAAGACAAATTCGTAATACATTATATACTATAATATATTATATCATAGCTTAGTCTGAAATTCTGCGGCAGATAAGTTGTCGTTTGCAACGTACCGTATATCTTCAAACATCCACAGGAAATTCTTCACACCCAAATCAATCACGTAACATCCATAGGAAATTCTTCACACCCAAATCAATCGACGTGATCTCTAAAAGACAAGTATTGTGTTTGTAGTTTATAGGAGCCAATGCGATTATAGCATACAAAAGATCACCTTTTCCTTATCATTGTGATGTTGAGCTAAATGTTGTATTATGTTTGTTGTAATATGTTTGTATGTGGAGCTAAACGTTGTATTGTGAAAAAGGCAGTTTTTTTTAATTGTGGTGTAATAAAATTTACATTAAAAAAAAAAGAATAATTAACTATCAAACTCAGTCTTGTGATGGCGTGGCTGAACAAAGTTAATGGCAAGTTGTTCGTAATTGCACTATTGTAGTCCTTTGTATTTCACCCCAAAAAAAAGAGGTCCATGGATCATCAAGTAACCCTTAATTGGCTCCATTTCTAGATCAAGAAAGACATAGGGCAGATCATTGATTCACCATTCACAGGTTACAATGCCATCAAACATGACCTGGAATGAGTTAAATGGACTAACGTAAAGCTTAACTCAACGAAGGCACTAGAGATTTGTATATAAGATGAAACTGATAAACAATGTTCCCCTCTCGTTGACATGGTGGAGACTTAACTATCCAATAATAAGGCGACAAAACAGTCGCGCATAACACGATATTGAGGAAAGTGAACCAACAATTTGTATGTTGAAGAGCAATGCAGATCGATTCAATCAACCTGATAGTCCAAAAAAGGGGTTGGTTTTTTAGTTTGGAAATACGAAGGGCATTTCCCAACTACTCTACTGCAAGAAAGACATTTCCCAACTACTCTACTCAAGGAAGACAGAGTATTGCAGAATAAGACCTGAATATTAACGTAGAGAGAACTAAGAAATGCAAAGATAAATATCGCAAAGACCTATTTTTCAAGCTCGTCACTATTACTACCTCAACATAATGGACATGAATGTGCTGCTAAAAATAAGTGCAACATAACACCCAGGTTAACTTTCTGTGTAGTTTTAAAAATCAAGGCTCCATAAAAAAAAAACCTCAAACAAATTATCCAAGCAAAAGCAAAGAGATGAAGAGCACCCACAACTCCTTGACATATTGGCTGAATGACCACAACAACAACAACAACAACAACAACAAACAACAACAACCTAATCCCAAAACTGATTGGGTCGGCTAACATGAGTAACATGGGCAAATACAACACATGGACATTGGAGATGCGGGGGACCGAACCCCGTGCTTCTCGCATGCAAAGCGAGCGCTCTACCATATGAGCTACATCCCCGTGTTTTTACATGACCAGACTACAGAAGTAATTACATTTAAAATTGGGTATCCTGAAATCTCGATAACAAAGGGAATCCACAAGATCTTTTGTTTTGAAATAGGATGCATGAACACGTGATGCAATCACTTAAATCATTGCCCTGTCATTATTACACAACGACTAAAAAAGGAACAGCTAAATACGAGAAAAGGCCCATTATCAGTATCAAGTCACTAAGAGAACCAGCTAAAAAATTATAACAGAAGTTGTGGTGCACCTTACAACAAGAAGGGGGAGAGATCGGGGATCACAAAGAGCATCAAGATAAAATGCCACAATCAAAGAAGGCAACTGATAAAGTATTCCATCACTAGTTAACAAACTTACATATGTCCACATTTAGTAAAAGTCGACTTCAGCACTAGCTCATAATGACTTGTAAGTACCTCCTTCCGTCCTCATTGACGACAGAAAAAAAAACAGGAGAAACATCTCTACTATCGAAAAGGACAACATAAAACATCTGTACTGTGCATCAGTGACTGTCAACAACAGCCATCCGCATATCAGTCTCTTGTTTCAAGGTTATGGAGGTGGAATCATTTTAATAAATTATACTCCCTCTGTTTCTATTTGTTCTTCCCCTATTCCATTTAGGGGAAGGTCTATTTGTTCTTCCCATTTCCATTTTGGGAGTAAAAAGATGCATAACTAGACCATTATACCCCTCATATCATTTCAGGAATAAATATAAAAAACTGATGAAAAGCTCTTGTGGTACCCCTTGCACCCCACTACGACTGTCTCTCTCCTCAACCCCATTCATTCGTCTTCATCATCATTACATCTCCTCCCCTCTTTCTCCCATCAGTAACTTCTGCTACAACAGCAAGTCTTGACTCCTGAATCACCTCCAAAACCCTTTGTTTTCTCCTCTTTCTTTTACACTTTCCAAAACCCCATCATTCCTCCAACAAGAGCTTGGTACTAATATTCTCAACACTATTCATTTCTACTCGATAATTTGACAGCATCCTTTTACCACTTTCTCGATTAGATTAAGGCAAACATACTTTGGTTATCATGATACTATGTTCTCTTCCTGCATTTTAATTTTTAAAGCACTGTTTACTGAATTAGTTAAAGAGACAAAATAAGAGGATTAAAATAAAATGAAATGAAATACATGAAATGTATTGTAAGAAACGGATAGAAATACGGAGTAGTAAAGAACTTATGGCATGTGTTTTGGAACATGGGTATTTTTCGAGTGCGTATTAGGTGGAAATAATAGTGTGGAATTGATGTAGAAAACCATGCGCACGAAATTGAATGAAAGGAGCAGCATTTGTTTTTTGATGGAATGAAAGGAGCAGAAATTTAGTAGGTGAAGATGGACAAGGCAAGTGAGGGTGAGGAAGGAGAGAGAGTGGAACATAAGAAAGGGGAATTGGGGGTTGTTAATTTGTTACTGATGATTGATGAAAAGGGAACAGGAGAGAGAGCGGAATAGGGAAGGGAGTCGACGGTTGAATACAAAGGGGTTAAGAAGTCAATTTATCTCTTTCTTAATCCTTGTGCAAATCTCAAAGGGGAGAACAAATAGGAACAGAGGGAGTATAAAAAAACATTTCAACAAAGACAACCTGCAGTAATATGTCATCGTGATTTGGTGGTCAAAATGCACACAACATGTCATATATGCCGTTAGCAAGAGAGATCTTGGGTGCACTGAACTGTTGATTAACTTCGACTTTACTGAAATAAAGAAGAGCACACAAAATTATTGAGCCCTTTCGACATATAAAAAAGCAAGTGCAACTAGGTGCTAGGCTCTGTACACCTCAGACAAGCTCTAGGTGAACTCAAGCCAAAAGGGGCACAAGGCAAGGCGCCCAAAAGGCATGCCTTGGTGTCCTTTGACACAGTGATCTTTGAACCAGACGATAACATGTTTCCACCAGTCTAACATGGACATGCACACGCACACCACAAACGGACGTACACTCACACTTGCACACAACTACACTTGACATTATACAAAAAAATAATCAACAAAAACATACACTAGCTTAGAACTATTTCGGATTCCTTTCCTTGAGTAACTTGCTTCACATAACTTCAACTTTCATCATGTAGTGGTTCAAAACTAATTAAAAAATGTCCATATGTCTGCACATGCAAGTTGCATAACCATTGGGGTGAGGTCATGGGTGATAAATTATATGGTACACCCCAGTACACTTAGGTGTACACACGACTGGTACTATTATATATGTCATTATGGGTATTATGAACAAACCGAGAGTGCTTTTCTTAGTAGAAAAAAAAAATATTTTTTTAGGTAAGAATTTTTTTATGGAAGCACAACAATCAGTTCAGTCTTCACAAAGCACGATAAGCACCCTTGTTGTAAGAGCTTATAACTCTAGTGGCATGACCCCCACTTTACAACTAAAAGATCTTGTTTCAATCCCTCGCGGGTACAAGGGTCGTTGAAGTAATGGGGTTACATTTTAATGGTTAAAGTGAACCAATCTTTTTGCAAAATGTTCTAATAAAAAAAAAGATAGCAACCCCTCACATGATGCAACAGCCACAAATCTTTTTGCCTCTCACCAACATAGACGCTAGACATTGTTGACATCTACAACTTTCTCAACTGTTAGGGAGCTCATTCCTCAATCAAGTCTAACCACCACTTTGTAAAGGTGACTTCATAAAAGAGATCACAGTATTACTAAGAAGAAGGTGCCAAAAGAGATCAAAATATTCACAAAGACTGTAATAATGCTGATTGCACAGATACCAAGCGACTAATGGAGCATATGTCTGAAGTACAGAAGGTAGATGTGAATGATGGGTGAATTGTGCAAGCTGCAACTTACAAAATGGCATAGAAGAGCAGCTTACTTCATATACCTTCAACTTTCATCATGGTGTTGGTGACTTGGTGCATGTGGTGGTTCTACTATCAAGGTCTTTAGTTCAGTACATGCAACTATCCAACTTGCATTCCCCTAGGAAATTCTGATGATTGTCAATTTACAGAGAGGTAATGCAGTCAAATACTGCAACACAAGCCTATTTTCTCATATATTTTTTGTAAGAATCAAAAAGAAAAGCAATATCACTGTTTTAGTTGTTGTCATTTTCCAGCCACAAAAGATTAAGTTTAAAGAGAAAATCAATAAGATTTCCGTTTTCACAAATTTTAGAAAGTAGACATTGACTACAACTAGGTTTCCAAGCTACATAAGCCTATAAATAGGCCCTCCCTCAGAACTTCTTCCCAAAATTGAGAAGCAGACCTGTCTTGTATCAGAGAGAGAGAGAGAGAGAGAGAGAGAGAGAGAGAGAGAGAGAAATCACAGAGAAAGAAAAAATTCCAGTTTCTTCTCATATCTTCTTTCTTCCACCCAAAAGAAAAACTCTCCAATGGCACGCACTAAGCAAACTGCCCGCAAGTCCACAATTGGAAAATTTCCAAAGAAACAATTAGCTTACAAGATATCACGAAAATCTGCTCCAACCACAGGCGGCGTGAAGAAGCCTCATCGATACAGGGCAGGTACAGTTGCCCTCCGTGAAATCCACAAGTATCAAAAGACTACAGATCTGTTGATCAAGAAACTCCCCTTCCAACGCCTCGTCTGTGAAATCGCCCAGAACTTCAAGAACGACCTGCGCTTCCAGAGCCATGCCGTCCTAGCCCTACAGGAAGCATCAGAGATGTACCTCGTTGGCATATTCGAGGACACCAATCTCTGTGCTTTACACGCTAAGCGTGTCACTATCATGCCCAAGGACCTCCAACTTGCAAAGAGGATCAGGTGTGAGCCTAGGTAACCCACCCGCCCCATCCAAGAAGTGCCTGTCCTGTCCATGTCCATCCCAGAAGCACTTTTCTTCCATCTCAATACCCTTGACGGCTTAATCAATGTTTTCAGTAATAACCTAGTTTAGAAACACTAGGCTTTTTTGCCCCTTTTTTTCTTTAGTTTTTGTTCCTATAAGTTTCGGCTTCTAGGGTTACCAGTTGCAATTAAATTTCATTCCAATGTTTATTTATGATTTTGTTACTAGACTATAAATTCCGATTGTTCAATTAACGAATTTCATTCTGAATAACAAGATGCAAGTGTCTTCATTCATTCAGTATATCCAATGTTCATCATCACTCACAGTTCAAACAAAAGATCGCTTCTTTAACAGAGAAATAGGTCCGTAATTATAATAACAGAATATCATAGGAAGTCATCAAACGCAAGTACAGAATAAAAAACAATAATCGTTATTGTAATTCCAACAGAGAGCATATTGCCTACCGACTATTCGAGAAAATGCGTCAACGAGAAATAACAGCAAAAGTGATCGAAGTTAACAACCCGATTGATATAATACCAACAAATAAAGAAAACCCACTAACCGTAATAGAAGAAGAAGCGTCCAGCTCATGATCTTGGCCGTCGTTCGTTCATAATGGTATTGATTGATTTGAGATTTTGAGGAGAGGGAGTCAGAGAGGGAGAGCAGGATGCCGGGCTTTGGCAGGAAGGTTATTCAATAGCAGTGTTTTTGTTTTTGTTTTTGTTTTTGTTTTTGTGGAGCATTTTTTATTTTCCCACCAATTTTCGTTCAATTTAAATTAATTTTGTTTAATTTGATAAAACTAGAATGACTTAATTTTAGTTTAATTCAGTTCTAATGAATTCCATTCGCTAATAAAAACTAATCCTTCAGTTAAAAATTATTTATTTCCATAGAAAAAATTATATATTTTTTTTTTGGTTTATAAGGAGGCACCAAGGCCGGTAAGAATCGAGCCCCCAACCTTAAGGGTTGAAGGTGTGCTCTCTACCACTTGAGCAACTCTCTCTTATAAAAAAAAATTATATATGGGTGTTGCCTTATAGTTATAGGAAGAATTATATAAAGTTACCACTATAGTAAGGGAACCGTTATAGTAATACACAAAAAACTTGTTTGAACATGTTTTTGATAGAAAAGTTGATTTATGAGTTATGACCTCTTCAATTTTTCTGATGGTAAAAAGAGAGCCTCCCTCGAGAAAGATATTTGAGTTTTTTCTCATGAGAAACCGTAATAATTAGATAGAGATTTTAAAATGTGAAAACATGTGTACAGATGTAGTATACTTCATAGGATTTGGCTGATATGAAAGCTGATGATCATTTGGAAGACAAGTTGTTTGAAAGATAGTTCACCAAGAGAAAAGTAATGGACAATGTATCCGAAATCTATTTAGCTATTATACACACTAGAGAATTATATAAGAGTCCAAAATAAACATCACGATATCCAAGTTACACATTACATATCCAAATAATGGCCAAAGGCGGGGTATCCAGTGGAGTAATTACAGATCTGCCGGTCTTAGCAAATTTTATTTCAATGAGCAATTATCGAGCATCTAAAATGGAGTAGTCAACAACCATAGCCCTAAACAACTACATCTTAACCAAGGTAATAGTGACAATTATAAACCATATAGCAAGTAACTCAATATAAATATTTACTTTGTTCGTAGTTTACATTCATTATAACATTTGCCTTCATTTTGGCAAAATTGATAGGAATAATCTCAAGTTAGTGCCATTATCCCAAAATAATCCACTTACCTGACTTTTCACATGAGCATATTAATAATTTTCCTTCTTTTTTTCCCTTTTGTTTCCCTTCCATTCCTTTCTTTTCTTTTCCTTTCCCTATGTTTCCTTCCAACCAAACTGAGCCTCAATTATTTGAATACTAACAAGCCCTTGCACCAATCATAATTAGGGAGTTGCTCAACGTAGTGGGTCTTTTTCTTAATACAGTGGAACTCTATAAATTATTTCCATTTAATACCCCTGTAGCAAAAATAGACAAAACTCTGAAACCTTTATCTTTGTACGATTACAACCGTACATCGATACATGCTACACCACATAGTCACAAACGTATGAATGAATGAATGAATGAATAAAAGAATAATATCGAAGTCAAAGGATAAGTAACTAGCATTGTTTGATGAATTTAAATCAGGTAACCTTTAATTACTAATGTTCTTTATTTTCATTGTTCTGGGAGTTTGTTGGTGTTGTCGTTAGCGGCGATTGAAGGCTGACGAAAAGGGGGAGGCCTTAGGTGGATTAGGCTGAAGAAAAGGGGAAAGGCGATACGTGGTCGCGATGAGATTAGGGTCAAGGGCGGTGGTTTTATTTTTATTTTAACAAAGAAAACATAATATGGGCGGGGTGTGAGCGAGGGTGGGGAGAGGGCTTAATCGATTAGGTTAAAATAAGTTGGAGATTGGTATAAAAATCGATCTGGGTACAAGGGAAGAAATGGTTTGCAGGACTCACGAAGGGAGAGGAGGAAGAAATGACAAGGGTATTTTGGGAAATTGGTATGAAAATCCCACTACATTGAGAAAATGGTCCACTACATTGAGAAGTTAGGTAAGAGTAATAGAATTTCCAAGAGAATCACTTCTCATGTTGTGAAAACTTTCGAATAATTTGAGGCATCATATTTTCTTTGAAATTTAACTTCAAGTAATTTGGGTATCATACCAATCAAAAGTAGCTAACATTTCAATGAAGTCATAGTCTAATAACCACTAATGAAGTAGATGCGCGTCTTTGGACGCAGATGTACACTATGTGACTAAATAGGATTCATAGGAAGACTAATAGTATAAGATACTGACTACTAAGATTTACATGGTAACTAATACTAGTATTTAAAGATTTTAATAATATTTGGGAATGAGTACTATATTATTTTGACAAAACTTGTAAGATGTAGTAACTCCAGAAAAAACTTGTAAAATGTAGTAGCTCCAATAAAAACTTGTAAGATACATATTGTTGTATACACCGCGAATTTGTTGATGATACAAAGATTGATTAATAACCCCTCGATTCGCATCAGTAATCCACTGGTGATCATTTGTGACGCCCTCGCATATTAATTATTTTGTTTTTAAAGTGGTAAGGAGTTCTCCCGGAATTCGGCATTTCGGAGCACTTCACCATATCGACTAGACGCCTCGCATATATCAGATGGGGTTACACAATTTTTTTTGATAACTAAGACCTGCTCCCTCCGTTTTTATTTATTCTTCCCCTTTGATTTGGCACAAGATTTAAGAAAGTGACAAATTGACTTGTTTGCCCTTTGTTTTGTCCTGCTCAATCTCCTCTTCCATGTTCGCATATTCCCTTCATCAGCACTCAGTTAACGGCATAACCCCCCAAACCTAGCTAGCTCTCTATTCCACTTTCTCTCATCCCTCATCCTCACCACATCATCATCTCAGTACTTTACATATCCCACTCTCCCTCCTTACATAAATAAATATTTTTCCTAAATTACCAAACCCCCAAATTAAGAAAACCCCTCATAAATTCTACACTTTTCCAGAAATATTTACCATTGCTCTGAAATGTAAGAAATATTATAAAAAACCTCCAGTAGTGTTGGAGAATCAAAATAGATAATGACGACAAATATTTTTTTCGGTTATGGGTTGTGTGGTGGTTCCGAATGTGTTTCAGGGTTCAACAAGGGGAGGAAAGAGAGACTGAAGTCGTAGGAGGGAGGGGGGATGCATGAATACGATTTCTTTCTGGGATTTTTTAGTTTTCAAGGGAAGGAATGAAAGAGAAAATGGGGAAACTGTTGATGGAAGAACTATGATTCCACTTGCAAAGAGGAAAGATCTTTGTAGTCTCACTAGGAACGACATCATACATAATGACAAGTGCTAGTTTCGACTCCTTCGTCATCTATGCGTGAACTTCATACCCAAATGATGATATATGAATGAACAATTTTTCATGCGAGATGATACAGATTGAACCATTTTTCAACAAAATGGTTCTACTTGGGTTTGTATATTCCCATACATATAGGCTAACTTCATTTGATTGTAAGGTTCGGATTTAGACAGCTTTGCTTCTGGCAAGACATTGTTGAGATAGTCTGACTTTTTTAATGAAGTGAAATTGAAAGAATCAGATAAGGGGTATTATGGTCAACCTAGGGATATTTTTTGACCCAAAAAGGAAATGAGAAAAACAAATGCAAACATCCCAAAATGGAATAAGGGAAGGATAAAAAAAAACAGAGGGAGTACGATTTATCTGCAAACACAATACAACATACGAGTATTTTTTTTTTTTCTTTCCTTGTTGGGACTTGGGAGAGTATGAGCAGACAACACAAGTAACTCAATCGGCACATGCCCAAACGGTCACTAACAGTCGCACTGCTGTTCACAATCTTACACCACCAAACAAACAAAACAAACAAATAAAAAAACAAAATGGCAACACCACCAACGAACACGATTACGAAA
>ONZK01000105.1:96854-111817 GCA_900322385.1 Pharnaceum exiguum | reverse complement strand
CCCCCCCCCCCCCCCCCCCCCCTTCCGCCCCACCAAAAATAAAACTCAACTAACTTTTTTTGACGGAGATGTTGGAAGAATTATCACCACCTTTTGGATTTAGGTGATTTGACGGAAAATCAAATACTTCTAGATCTGGCATCTTGAACCACCGGGCACGTCCTATTCCTTTTTTGTTATGATTGGAATGCAATTTATTGTCTTTGTAACTTTAACTTCTTCATATCTAATTCAGTAAATGGAGTGAGGATAATCTGGTAAATTTATGTACAATTTTTTCTATCTTGTGGTAACTTTTGTGGTGAGCCAATTGCAATCTAGACTGAGTTGAACTCAGACTAGAAGAGTTGGAGTTGGAAGTAAGTAGGCCGCGCTTTATACCTCTTGTTTCTCTGTGTCTTTTGTGATTGAAACTTGAAAGACAGCTAGACTGAGTTGAACTTGACCGGAAGATTTTTAGTTGAGTACACAGGGCCATGCTTCATGACTCTTCTTTCTCCCAGTCTTAGTTACTGAAAACGCTTGTATTATGTCTTTGATTTTCCCTCTTCTTTTTCTTTGTCTTACGTCCCTGAAATACGTTTCTTTATGCTTCTATTGCTTTCTTGACTTATGGAGTGTTTGATCCCTCTTAATTTCATGGGTCATATGTTTCAACAGGATAATTATAAAGTGTATATAGGCGTTCTTTCTTGTATCTTGAGTTTTTTTTTTCAGGTGATTTTTTTATGAAGTCAACTTTACGTGTTGCAGGGGTTATCAGCGGCCTGCTAAACCTGTTCCTGGTGACTGCGGCTATCACTTGCATGCACATGAAGTATTTCTTTCCCACCCCACAACTGATGAGGTAAAAAGTAGCCCTACAAATACAAGTTTCTAAACCTGCAAATATCCTATATCATTCCCCTTCCAGAATTAGTGGACCTGTGAATATAATTATGAGTGACTGAATGAGCAAGCATTTGAGTTGCTGAGGTAAAAATTAGCCCTATATAACTTTTACTGGATTAGTATAATGAAACTCTTGTGTGAAACAATAGGATTCACATTCATTAGAGGTTATTGTGTACTAGTGTATAATCACCGTGCTTGAGCTTGCACTTAGGTATCTAGGCTATTTTATTGCTTGGGATCTGTTGTCCTGTTTTCTTGCAATGGCTTTCGTGTTGACTTTTTTCCCTTTGTTTTTGGCATCTGTTTTGCCAAAATTTTGTTGGAAGGTGTTTTTATTCAATTATTCAGCCAATTACTTCATGGTTTCAGTTTTGCATAGATGTGGGTCTGATCTTCCCGTCACCAACAACTTGTCCATTTTTGTTTTGCTTCTGGTTTTGGTGCCCAAGTCACCACCAAACATGCCTGACGACATGCTCATGTAATCGGCTGCCCTCATCCTTTACTATATTTTATCCATGCTAAGGCCCCTAAGATCATTGTTGCTTTGATACCACTTGTTGGAAGAATAAAGGATTACTTAATGTGTAGAAATGTAGAATGCATTCACGTAGTGTACTGATCAAGGGTTTTTATTTATTATAATTGTAATGAGGGATGAGGATGGAGATGTGAGTCCTAGGCCTCACAGAGCTCATAGAAAGTACCACTTGTTGGTGTAAGCAGGAGAAGGGTGGGGATAAATAATTTGATTCAAATTGATGTTAATTGATACAAGTAGTACAAGTCTAGCATCCTTTATATAAGACAACTTAGATGAATCTAGAGACTAGGCTAAGGAGGCTAGAAAGACATCCTTTTTTACATAAGCCTAAGACTATGTAAAGTCTCACTTAACTCTTCACCTTTCATCTTCTTATCATGTACCTAAACATGTATTTATACATTCAATTAGTCATCCCCTAATTACTATGTTAGAACTAGTGTTTAGCATCAGTACTTCTAACAGTTCAGTTGAGAAGTTGACTTTGAACCGTTTTTTGCGATTTCATTCTAGTATTTTGCAAAAATAATACTACTTTGTTCTTGCTCCCTTTAACCTTGCAATCTCTATTCTTGCTCTGCATCATTACCTTGTTAGATTCTCTTATTACGAGCCATGTTGAACTGTTGAAGCATTGGTGTCTTTTTATGCATGTATGCCTTTTACATTAAAGAAAAAGCCATTAATCTAGTAACTTCGTGCCATGGAAATAACCCAAAGCAGTGGTGCCTTTTACAACGTTCTGCATATAGCCTCAATTAAGAGGTACTTGTTCAGGACATTACTTCCTCTGGACTAGTTTTTTTTGAATCCTTGTACATCCATGGCAATTGGTAATAACCTGAAGGAAAGAGTCAATAGATACTTCGTGCCATGGAAATAACCTGCATATAGCCTCGATTCCGTGGAAGTACTTAGTGCAAAGTTGTGGAGTAACAGAAGTATAGTAGAATGTTGAGTGTCTATTTAGAGAGGAGCAATAGCTGAGAGACTTTGAGCATATGGAAATTCAACTGTTGAGTGTCTATTTTGCAGGTCTTAAAAATCCTGGCCCCTCTACCCTCGAAGTTGAAGACAGTGGACGAAGACAGCCAGACAGGTGAAGGAAATCGCTGACGACTTGCACCTTTTTTTCACCTTGCTTTTTTTATAAAAAAAAAAAGCTGATTACCGTTCGCCAAATTCTTTTGAATGTTTAAAAGTGTATCAATTTCTTAGCTTATGATAGGAACATAGGATATTCGAGAATATGCCATGAGTTTTAGCGTCAATACGTCCACAGCTGCCCTAATACATCCAACACCAACTTTGATGACCCGTCATGATATTTACGTTCAAGGACAGCACCGTTTCTGTCTATTTTATCATGCTCAAAATACAGAAATAGTAAAGAAATATTGCATCTGTACACTGAGTCACTGACAGAGGAAACCAAAGGGACAATGGAGCTACTTTTGAATGCAACATTGGACAAACCATTTTTTGGAAGATAAGATGGTATCAATAACAATACATGAACCCCTGGCAGATAAGATGGGGTAGTGAGATAGTATCAATAACATACATCAACCCCCTAAACCTCGACCAAATTATTTCTTGTATTTTCTTCTCATCAAATACAACAAATGCAAACCTCTGCAACATTACAAGCAATCTAAGGTAACCTAAGACCAAAAGGCATGAATTCAACAATACAAAAACCTAATGTACAATGTGGCAAATTAAGATAATTTGCCACTCAGGGCCCTTCTCCTACTAAAAGGGCCGCTGGCATTCCTGCTACCTCCCTACATCTCCATGACCTGTCCAAGTTTCCTCCCTAATAACCCCATTTCCTGAATGACCACTAGCACCATACTGTTGAGTCCTGGCATAATGTAATTTTAGTGCCGCCACGGGATCCGTTATCCCATTACATGAACCCCCAACAAATATATCTCCTCCCTGTACAACATTCAATTTAACTTGTTGTAAACCAGATATTGTCTCTAAACCATTCCTGTGAACCTCAGGAAAAGTATTCTGCCTTTGTTTCATATCCAATCTGAAAGGATGAAGCTCCTCTTGGTTCCTGTAAATTGCCGGGTAGTCTATCACATTACCATTGCTGTTAAAAACACACGCACCACCATTTATATCACTGTGATCTTTGGTATCTACAGCCATTGCTTGCAAGGGCTGCTGCTCAGACTTGGACGATGAAATAGGAAAGTTGGCGAATGCAGATGGATACTTCGCCAACAGCAGTGTAGAGTCCGGCAAAGTCGGAAGGCCAGTCTGTATTTTAGTTCCATCCCAAAAACCATAACTCCTGATAGGAACTTCCTCGAGGCCCAACAAATTATTTGGGTCGTGCTTGTCTGACGTTGAATTACAATGCAAACCCTGATTAAATCTGATATCAAGCAGGCCACCAGAAGCAGCATGATGCTTACCATCACCAATCTGGGTGATTGGTTTATCAACTGTACAAGTTTTGCTGAGAATCTTGCCAAATAGTTTCACATCACCGTTTCCACATGGCTTCTCTGTTCTTGACGAACAGCTGGGCCTGGCGTAACCATTTTGATCTTCACTCTTGACAAGGAGAGGAAGCTCAGTGACAGGAGGCCGAGATGGTACGCTACTGCACTTCCGAAGGAAACCATTTTGGATAGGTGGACCTTTTCCTGATTTCTGAGAACTAAAACCATTCAACTCTGTCCTGATTGACAAATCCAACGGGAAACCATTCAAGTGCTTGGAAGAAATGCCTTCATTCATAATACAGCTACCAGACTGGGGATGACACACAACATTCCCATTGGCAGATTGTTTGCACAGGTCATCTACAGACCCCCCTTTTCCAACTGGTTCAGATGGTACATCAGCTCCTCGAGGTTTAAGTTTGACAACCGACTGCTCATCAGCGATATTGGAAACTCCATTAGAACCCACATCAACACTGGAAGCAAGAGGACTGCTCTCAAATGCAACTATGTCAATCGGTGCATGAACCATGGATGTGTCATCTTTCCCAGCCAGCTGCCCCACAAATCTAGGGTTATCACCAGGAACTAATTTACTTTCTTGAACATCAACCATCCCACCGTGATGAGGCAAATCTGAGACCTCTACACGATGATCACCGGCACACACGCTTTCTGGCTTGGAAATAGCAAGTTTGTGATCCGAATGTGCTGGATCACAATCTTCCACCAGAGCACTTGATTCAGCAACTGTGATTTCGGGTTTGCAAACATCTTCGTTCATGTGAGCCAAGTCATCATCCAACCTGTCAGTTGATTTATCACAGTAGGCAGCAGAATTTGTCTCCACAATACAAGCATCTTCTGTGTCGCTACCACCGCCATTTGAATCATTCCTTGCAGGAACCCCGCTGCCACATCCAGGATGTACAGAATCCAGACCCAAGCATTTCCGCCCCTTGCTGAAGAAGACTTTACATTGATCCCTCGTCTTTGTCCGGACACATCGAGAGATCATAATAAAATCCTTACCATAAGATGAGAACGCCTGCATGAACAATAACTTCTCATCATCCGTCCAATCAACCGGATCCATCTCCCCACAACTCTCATCTGAGCAAGTATCATCATCAACATTCTGTGTTACTTCTGGGGTTAAAGGCCGCTTAGCTGAGGAACCGACTTTTTGCTGCTTCCCGTCCTCTCCAGGTTCAACAGAGCTGGTAATACAGGAACTCATTGCCTCTGAAGAAAATGATCCACCAATGCCTGCCAACACAGCTGCAGTCTCTCTCTCATCTTCAGCTTCAGTATTATTATAGCCACTCGAAGCCTCAAACATGCCATCTGATGTTCTGAGCTTCCTGCTGGTGGACTTTACTGAAGAAAATTTCAAAGATTCCATAGCTTCGTCTTCTTGAGCAGCAATAACAGAAGCAGCACCCAAAAGGTCAAGGGAAGCTGCATTCATCTCCCGACCCCATTTCTTCCCAGAGGCCACCAAATATGTACTGCTGGATAGAGGCTTGCCCTGTTTTTTAAGCTCCAGCTTCTTGTTGGTTTTATCAAAACATTCTGACTTGTGATTCTTATAATAGAAGTCTATGCAGTCAGCAGTGGTCTTATGATCAAGAAACGAAGCAATTTTTCTGAAATCTTTCCCATAAATGGCTAACTTGTCCATGAAAATTTCCTTCTCTTCAAAAGTCCAGGGATTGATCAAAGCTCTTTCCTTCTCAACTGCGCATGGATCATCAACCAATCCATTATTCGAAACAAACTTAGACATCACTTTTTCCTTCTCATCCAAGATCATCGATGGCATCCTCAAGGTACTGCGGTAAATTTTTGCATGGGAGTCTGACAACAGCTTCCCAGTAAAATTAATGACCTCTGTTGTTGGGACCAAGCTAAGACTTCCAGCTGCAAAGGTAACAAAGACAGTGTTACTAAACTAGTAATTGCAGCCCAATACTTAAGAAATACACAAATATGACCACCAAAAATCCATACAACAAAAGAATAGCCTCAGTCCCAATAAGCCTGTGGTCAGCTAGCATGATCTCCTTGGGCCTTGGAACAATAAATGGTTCATGCTACTAGTGTAAATTGACATATATAATCATTTTCCTTTTCTATACCTTTCTTTTCAACAGTGAAAAATTTGTCACACCGAAAAGAAAACTTTAAAATAATGCCTAGATCAATTTATCTGGGGCTCTCCATCATCAAATGATCAAAAGTGTGCAGAGAAGGGCCGTCTATTTCATTTTATGAGCAAGGGAGTACAATCCACATCCTATACAACAAGAGAAATTCAATTTTTCATTATATCAAAACCTTCTATTTTCAAATAACCAAGCTCTACAATACTGCATTGAAATCTGACCAAACTAGCACAACAAAGAATGGATAATCTTTCTTATTCATATGATTCCACATCAAGTAGCACAAGAAAGTAATATCTGATTTCCTATACACTAACTGGTGCGATATGTAGAGGAGAAGTCACCCTACAGGTCTGATACTCCCATCATTAATAACAAGTCCCTATGCTCTAATTCCTCATTGTTCATACCGTTCAAGACAGAACATATCATGGTATAAAAAAAAAAAACTACTTCAAACATCTCAGCACCTACTCAAACATGACTGTCATCATCAGCTTGAAAAAGATAGAAACGAACACATTAAATGTGTAAGAGGAGACGCAAATGCACACCACACAGGAAGATATCTACAAGATGTATGCATTACAGTGCCTACAAAAAGTCTGCAACAACGAGATTATGTAGGATGTTCTTAGCAGATTAAAGACAAATTACACAGCAAAATTCGAGAGAAAATCACTGAAAGATGCGTGCGTAACAATTCAGGTATTGAAGGTGACAGCTTAAAAGACTGAGGTCTTTGTTTTCCATGAGAAATCAACCCTCTATTCAACGATGCCTAGTTCTACATTAAACTCGTCTTATACAAACGCCCTCTGTTACGCTAATAGCAAAACGACTACGCTCCGAAGAAGAGTGAAACTGACCCCATTACGATCATAAAGAACAGGCAGCAACTCTAACCAAAAATAAAGCAGAATAGAAGAATTGGCACACATTCTTCAACCAAGAACACTCCAGCTAATACTTTCTCTTTTCAATAACGCCAAAGCAAGTACTGCACTATTCACTCCAAAGGCTGCAGGTGAAGGAGGAAACCAATAAAGTCCATCTACAGCCAATGAAGTCCCAGAAACACAGATGAAATTTCTTCAAACTAAGATAGGATTCCAACTAGTGCACAATCTAACCATCATAGTATTACAGTGAAACTGATGATTACAGCAGCACACCTATCTGTTCTTCTACGTAAACCACGAAACTCATATTACGACCTAGTATTGGTTTACTTATGACTACCCTCATTACTGGTTTTACTTGCAGCAATTTGACACCTAAAAGGCAATTCCCATGAAAACATCACATATTAGACATTTCATGAACTCGAGTTGTACAGAACAACAGATAGAGAAGCATTCGCATCTAGTTCAATTCCTTCTCTACACACCCTGGCTAAAATTTACATTGCTAATCAATAAGGACCGAGCTAACCTGCATCACAGTTACACCTAACAACAAATAGTATAATTTAGTGCACCTTTAGCAGATAGTAAAGTCGGCAATTTGGAAACCATATGCTTTAAAGGAGGGGCAAGCCAATTAGATAAAACAAAAGGTACCTGGTGAGGTAAAACGCGCACGGACGGAGGACCGATATTTCTGACTCCCATTATGCAATGTTCGAGAACTTGGATCAAGTTTCTTCTGCAGTTTTGCCCGTTGACTCCTTAGAGAAAGTATACGCAAGTCCTCCTTCCATAGGTGCTGGAAAGCTCTATATTTCATAGATATAACTCTCTCCTTAAACCTTAAATACTGCTTTCTCCTACGGAACTTTTCCTTAACCGTAGAATCAGTAAGAGAATCTGGGGCTCCAGTAGCCTCCTCACCATCCACACCCCAATCACCACTAGGTAAAAGCTTGTCAAGCAATTCAGAAGCTCCAGAAGCAGCTTCCCTGTTTGCAGCTAAAATGGAATTGTATACCTTATCTTCTTGTCCATCAGTTGCATTCAAAGGCTGAACCACGGCTGTAGGATTGTCGTCTGGAAAAACAATTCCATCATCAACATGACCAGAGATCCCCTCAGGCTTCTCTACATCAGTAACCATAGCAAAATTGCCTGTCAAACATTGGTCAAATTCCCCACTGGCGGCATCACCAGATATATTTTGATGCTCATCAAGATACAAAGACTTCTCAACAGACAGAGCCTCAACAAATTTGGAAGTAGCCGTACCAGGACTCTCAATATCTGCAACCTTATTTTCTGCTGAAGCCCCCTTAACATCATCACTAAGGAGCTTATCCTCCTCGATCATGTCTCCAGACGACATCACCTCCAAAGGTGGTGGTCTCGCGAGTGCATTTAGATTCTCACAAGGATCTGAAGACAAACAATTTGAGGACGTCCTACAAGGACTACTGCTTGCAGTATCGGGCTTCAACAACTTCAATTCATTTTCGAGTGAATCAATTTCAAATTCAGTCACTTCAAGTTCCTTAGAAATATCACCTTTTAACAGCAGCAATTTTTTCAGGGCTGACGATCTCACAAAGCCAGAATCCATAGGACACTGCTCCTCCGCCTGTAACATCTCACTTAGCAGAGAACCCAGATTGGCAATTGAATTCAGTTCCAATTTCTCTAGAATAAAATGCAATCCATCAAGTTGATTCTCAGACATCGGCACTGATGAAACACAGAAGTTGTTAGCATCAGCTTCACTATCACTAGTTTTCCCAAATGCTTTGTCCTCCATTCCTGTCAGAGCAATTGAAGATCCATAAGAAACTAAGCAACAACGCGAAGATAATCAAAATACACTAATGGGAGTCAACTTAATTTTGAAGGGAGGAAGAGAGGTCCAAAGACGAGCAGGATTACAAGGCACATCTGAAAGAGAGAGAAACAGTACGGGAAAAAAAGGAGAACAAAAGGCCGAGAGGTCATACACTCACACTCACGCTAAGACAAGGACCAACAAAAGAAACAAGGAACTGGCCAAGCTAACAGATAAGATATAAGTCAGCGCATTCCACATACAGTAGACACAAGAATGAAAGTTATCACCGCCCATGTCCACAAGGGCTCTGCAGCATGCTAAATGGGGTAGGCGGCAGAAGTATACAGCCTGCCAACTTAAACATCGCAAAACAATAGGGTTGTATCACATAGACCCCAATAAACCAATGAACAATCCCTCAAAGAATCTAAGATTGAAAAGAAGAAAAACTAGAAAGGCTACACGGTGTAGATCCACGGTGGGAGGGAACGAGAAAAGAGATTTCAGAAGATGTCCAGCTCCAAACTAAACAATCAGTTTCAAATTTTCCACACAACATGAAATATAAGTCGAACATAAAAATGCAGAAAGAGCACTGCTGTAATTGTCTGGTGATTGGAACGACGAGAGACCCTTTAGCAGCGATTTTTGTCTTGGGGAAGAGGGATAGGATTGGGGATACCCACCAAGGCAGTTTTATCATGTACCAAAGTGCGGTAAAGGCTCAAAAGCACCATTTTATCTAGACAGCTCAACCTATATACTTCATTCTAGTAAAAGAAAAAAGGGCTTTTCATCTTCTTTCATAATGAGAGAAAGTATGACACCATGAAAAGCACACTCATATGACAGCTGAAGACCATCATAAGTACATCATTGAGGAATGACCCCCCTTTTCCCCTGTTAGAACCCAAAGCCTCCAAAGCCAAATCAGAGTATCCAAGGAAAGGTGGTTCCAATTACTTAAAACAGAATGCTCAACAATAAACTGATTCTAAGAAATAACAGCTGTGAAGGAGAATCGACTGAACATACCTGGTGAAGAACTGCAGGCAACCGATGATGGCGTCGCAGGCGATGAACAGTCAGAGAAACCTGCCACTCTAGGGCTCTTGTCAACCAAATTAGAAGAGAGTGACTGCACAGGTTCCACGTTACTAAATGATATTGTATGTGTAGACTTGTTCTCATTTTCTTCTGGGCCAACTACCTTCTTTTCATACTTTGCCAGTCCCTCTCCCCACCCAAGCCGGGGCTTTTTCCTAGAGGCATTATCATCGGACTGAGCTGCAGAAGGGGCAAATGCCGTACCATCATCAGAAGGTGACTGGACAGGTGGACTTGTCTTCGGAGGCAAATCAACCTTCACTTCATTAGGCTCTCCTCCAAGACTCTTTGAGCTGCTTGAAGGATTAAGTCCAGAACCTCGTGACGTCAAACTTCCAGAACGAGACCACTTGAGGGGCTTCCAGTCAAGGGAACCCAATGAGTTCTCTTTATCGAGTCTCTGCCCTGTTCCTGACCCATTTGCCTCACTAACTTTATCAGCCTGATTCTTTGACGGAACCTGATCCGATGGCTCCGAATGAGGATGAGAAGCACGCATTGGTGAATCACCAACTGACTTCTGATCATTTACACTATGCATCCTGCCTGGTGCAGTAGACGGACCATTATGGTGGTGGTTGTTCTCCCATGAATGTCCTCTCCATTCCCTCTGAACAAAAGAGGGACGACCATCTCTATAAAACCTGCCGTATCTTCCATCTCCACGAGGCCCTGATGGCCTAAACCCATCTTCATCCAAGAAACGATCACCTCCGCGAGGTGTTCCATAATGAGGAGGATCGTCAGGATACATATGCCATCCACCCTGCTTACCATGACCTTCATGATAATAATAAAACAAAGAAAAAAGAAAATAACATAAACATCAACAACATACAGCCAGCTTTAAAGCAAAAAAAACAACCTTAACAAACAATCAACTAGGTAAAAGTCTAAAACAACCATCATACGAGATATATAACGTCAGCAACCCAAAAGAAAACACAATACAACCCAAAGCCTCGCAACTCCGCTCCTGCTCACAAATTTATCATTCCACATCATCAGCCTCCCATCTACTAGCCTTTAGCTGATCGAAAAAAGACATAAATCAAAGCTTTTCATAGTTTCATTCAACCGTGCCCTATGATTTTCAGTACCCTTTTCACTACCTCCAGAAGCAAAAACCAAGCTCCTCAAACAGATCATACATACATACATACACACACCTTGTTTCTTTTTTAACATGGGTTTATGATCAGTTTTACCAAGCATGAGCTCTTTAACCTAAAACTGCCCGGCAACTTAGTCGAATAACCTAAATCATAAAAACCTCACAGATCAGCCACAAAATGAAGAGAGCGGCAGCAGAAAACTCTATTTATTGAGTAACCAACCTCAAACCTAATTATTATTGACTAACCTACCCCTACACATGTGAGTTTCCTTTTCCTTTTCGTTTTCGTTCCGTTTCACCCTAAAACATACCAAATCTACAACCACAACCAGAAACCCTAAAAAGCTGAGAAAAAAGCAGATAAACAAAAAAAAACATCAAAATCACCAAAAACAAAAAATACCCTTATCCCATTTTCACAACCCAAATAGCCCAAAACAATCAAAACCAAAAAAAGGGTACTTTTCATTTTCATCAAAATAATCAAAAAAATAAAAAAAAACATCACAACCCTAATCAAGCTCCCTAGTCCCTATGCTTGCCGACACAAACAAAAAGATAACAAACAAACAAACAAAAACCTAGATTTGACTTTTGGGTTACCGAAAGAGAGAGAAAGCAATAGAGACTAACTAACCAGGAGGACGGCGAAAGTCAGAAGACGGAAACCCACCACCACCGTTTCCACCAGCAGCCCATCTAGGTGAGGAAAGAGAGTCTCTCCAACGAGGAGGAGGTGGTGGGCCCCCACCACCACCGTTACCTAAAAGAGCTTCAGAACGATGATGATGATGGTTGTTATGGTGATTGTTATGATGATTATGGTTGTGGTGCTTTCTGTCTCTGAAAAAGTCCTTCCGATCCCCCCACGGCCCTGGCTCCGGCGGCATCCAATCAAATCTTTTCTTTCTCTGTATTCCACTCTCTCTCTTCTTCTTTCTCCTCTAATCGCATCTATTTATATTATTTGGGGTCTTCCTTTTATTTTATTGTGGGGGGAGAGGTGAGATCTCGTCGTCGGGAGGTTTATTTTTTCAATTTTTTTTAATTTGGTGTTTGGGGTGTTTGTGTGTTGTAGGTGGAGGTGAGGAAGGGAGTGGGGAGGCAAAGAAGAGGGTGATGTTATGTTTATGTGTTAATGTGTTATGTTGTGTTGTTGATGGGATTGTGTTTTTTTTTTTGGTTGAGATGATAAGAGAAGGGCAGGGCTGCTTGGCTGCTTGAGGAGAGAGATTGGTATCCTTCTTTCTTTCTTTTTTATTTTCTTATGTGTGTATGTGTGTGTGTTGTGGGTTTGAAAGTAAAATTGATTGATTGATTTGATTGTATCAGCCTTTTCCTTATTTTTGATTTTTATTTTATTTTGGGAAAGAGTATATTGTAGAGGAAGAGCAGGAGAGGAGAGCACAAGTGCAGCGGGTTTAGGAATTTAGTCTAGGGTGGTTTGTTTATTATCAAATCTAGTTTATTTCACCACTTCACGTCCGCTATTGATTTTTTATGAAGGAACATAATAAAATGGAAAAATAAAAGGAAACCTAGTTCCCTAGTCTGTGTTTGTCTCTACTTTATTAATTTCTTTTTTTTCTTATTATAATTTTTGAAAAAAATATTAACCTTAAAATCACTTTTGTAAATATTTCTAAAATAAAATAAAAGAACCTTATGGGCTCCTAACTCTATTTCAGGTCCACTCTCACCGTCTCACATGATGGTTAGTTTGCTTATGACTAACACCTCTAAACCTAGTTTTAGGATTTTACCCATCTTGTTTATCAAGGGTTAGATTACACTAACGGATTACCTGTAAATAGTATATTTAAAAGTTCAATTATAAAGTTGATTGTTAGTGAATTGCGTCATATGTGAGTGTTGATTAGATTTTATATTATTTTGAAAGTAAATATTCTTAATTTTATATCAATTTTCCTTGAAGATTATTGCACGTGTTATAGCAAGCATATATAGAGAATTTAAATCAAACAATTTATCACATACAACAACAACTATTAACTCTTACAATGATTACGCCACGCCAATCCTCTTCCCAAAAAACTTATAGGAATTTGTACATGTTACACCCGGTGTACCTTGCTCCGTACACCCACTTTGTTTTTCTATCTTATTTTAGGCCCAACTCCTTAAAAAAAAAATATATAAAGGCCCACTATTTACTTATCTATTCTCAAAGATGGGTGTATATTGCAAGGTACACCGGGTGTACGGTATAATTTGCCCAAATATAGCTCTTTTTCAGTCTGAGTACGCAGATTTCCGCCATTCTTGACCTATCTTACTTATTTTATTGCATTATTATTATTATCTATATTATATACTAAGAGAAAACTGGACGAGCCTTGCCTTTTATAATCCGGCCAAAAAGGAATGAAAAAAAAAAGAAATCAAAGCAAATAAAATATCTTCCATGTATAAGAAAGAATGTTAATAAAATCTTTACAATATATATCATAAATAGAAAATAAAATACTTGCCAAATATAATAAAGATTGTAATAAAATCTTTATAGAGAATACTTTTTTTTATGTACATATCGAATTAACCAGAACAATGTAAATCGAATTTCTGATTTAGTTAATGGGCTGTTATTTGAATTTTCTTTTTTTTTTTGATGAAAGGGCTGTTAATTGAATTTTCGATTTAGTTGTATGCTCACCAGTATGAGTTTTTTTGTTGGTACGTTAGATATGCCATTGTTCTCTTCGCATGGAATCAATCATTAATAAAAATGCTACTCCAAGAAACAAGCCGATGTAAAAGAAATTTACACTATGATTTTTTTTTAATGTTTACTACAATATTTGTTTTGGAAATTAATCAAATTCAACGGCCTTATTACCTTAACCAGTTGAGTGTCACTTGATGCAGAATCCACTGCAATAGACTAAAATTCCCGATTATTAGAAAAGAACAAAGAGATGAGTTAAAATTAAACAGAACAACAAACATTATTTACAAAGAAGTATTTGGGTCAGTAGGTTGAAATAATTGTTAATCATATAATAGTCGTCAAATAAGGCATGTTCATTAGAGCTGAACTTTACTAAACTAAACTTAACTAGAAAAAATAAACTTTGTGCTTAATTGTTTTGACAATGAATCATTTATCAAAACCCTATCAATACTATACGTTCATGAAACTATATGGTGTGACATTTTCAATTATATATTAATAACTACGAATGGATATCATGATCAAAATTTATTACGATCACAAGTTACGAGTTGAACTGGGGGAAAAACGAACCGAAATGAACTGAATTTAAGTTGATGAACATGCCTGAATAGTACAATATAGTAATGAATTGAATAAATTGGTGAACTGATGAGTAAACGCAATAGAGTTTTACATTTAACAAACAGATATATTGTCAAATTCCGTGCATCGCACAGGAACTATACTAGTTATTTACTTATAGTTAGGTTTTTTTGATTCATATTCTGCCGTTAGTGGAGTTCCATGCTTTCCTAATTTTTCCCAAACCAAAATTTCTTTTCACCAGTGCATTCAATTTGGGGATACCATGCATAGAAATGATCAATTGCGTAATAAGAACACCAGAACGCTTATGATATTGGGGATGATTAACTTTATTTTCATGAAAGATGCATGTTGTGATTCGAGATTGAATACTTTGATTTCTTGTCTTGTTAGTAAAGTCAGTGCTAGTTTAGTCAATCTTATTTGTTGTAGGATAATTTTTATGCACTATCAACAAAAATTTCACATGCCCTTTTGACTGGTTCAAATATTTTTTTTGTATACTAGACGTTGATTAGCTAATCAAAGACAATGTGGAGGTCTTTTTGTACATGTTCTAAAAAGGGAAGAACTCATGATATGAAAATTTACAGGAGTTAAACACTTAATATTTTAATTATGTTTAGTTAAATTAATTTCTTCTTCTTCAACAGCA
>ONZK01000105.1:47509-96474 GCA_900322385.1 Pharnaceum exiguum | reverse complement strand
CGCTCTCTCTCTCTCTCTCTCTCTCTCTCTCTCTCTCTCTCTCTCTCTCTCTCACACACACACACACACACACACGCGCGCGCGCGCGCGCCGCATAGGCGACACTGCAAGGTGGGCCATCGACGTTGTCCCATTCCTTTATCTCTTATCGCATCCCCTTTTTTTCTCCTTGTTTGGATGAGTAGAATAAATAATCCCACCACCAAAAACGCCATCATGGACCATCAAATAAGTGGCTAACTGATGTGCATTACTGGGGCCACTCGCTGACGGGTCCAAGCAGGTTGGGTGTGATGGGGTCGACCGAGCTTGACCCTACATGCACCCATGCACACACGCAGGTGTGTGCGCGCATGTAGACTTGTAGTGTTTTGTTTAAAAATAATTATATTTATATGTATTTTAAGTAGTAGAATTATATGTTGTGAATACTTATTGTGGTATTTTAATAAATTTTTTTAATGACAAACCGTTTGCTTAAATGTGATTGGAATGGCTTGATTTTGTGACAAGCTTCGGGTTTGAGACAATTTATATTACCCAGTCTTAAGTGTTTTAGACTTGTACGTTAGTGGTGCCACTGTCGATAGTAAATGTTCATTTTTATGAGAAGATCCTCTGTTAGTTTACTCAAGTAAAATCCTTTTTCAACAAATAAGTGAAACTAATTAACTTCTTTTTTTTACAATGGATAAACTATCAGTACCTGCTAACTAACTAAATGGAGGAAGCTCCCCTATTACTAGCCCTTATAGCTAGATTACAAGCTTCACGTACTCACTACAGTACAACAAACTGAAATACAAATATTATTAAGGGAGTTGGCCATCAACTTCTTCTTCAGCGGGGCTTTCACGAACGAACAAAATGCATGAGGGTAACGCGAGAAATTCTTATTTGTTTTAAAAGGAGAAATGTTTCCATCTGCTACTTTCCGCTTCCTTCCAACACCGGAGTAAGAAAAAAAAGGTAACCAACTTAGTGAAATTTTTTCTCACCAACCCAAAATTAGTAGTTCATTTGTAGAGCTTGTGAGTTACTTGAGCTCAACTCGGTCAAAACTCGTTCAAAATTCAGCTCGAGTAAACTTGAGCCAGGCTCGGGATCACCTCGACAGATGTCTTAGGCCGAGCCAAGCCAACCAGAGCTTGGCTAGGAAGGCTCAAGCTAGCTTGTTTTTAAAAAAAAATAATAAATAAATATGTATTATTACTAATTGTTAAAAAATAAGACATTTATGTTAAGGGAGGCTTTCGAACTATAACGGCCCAGCCCAACATACTGTTACAACACAACCTAATAAGATGGGAAGTCACCAATTAAGCTCATAATTAACCACTTAAGCTTAAAAGGTGAAGGCCTAGTTGTTAGCTTGTTGGACCACTACTACTACTAATAAATTGCTCTCTACACACACCTCTCTTCGATGTGAGACATGGGGTCTAGCCCACTTAAGAACACAATGTCCTCATTGTGCACAATTCAGGCCCATCAAGCCCAGAAACACCCCCGTTAGGTAGCTATTGACCAGGCAACTCTGTGGCATGTACTAAATCAGACTGCGGTCGCAGGGTCGCTCTGATACCATCTGTAACGGCCCAGGCCAACATACTGTCACAACACAACCCAATAAGATGGAAGTCACTAAATAAGCCCATACTTAACTACTTAAGCTTAAAAGGTGAAGGCATTGTTGTTAGTTTGTTGGACCACTACTAGTAATAAACTACTCTCTACACACATCTCTCTTCGATGTGGGACATGGGTGTTACACGAGCTGACGACATACGATATAATAATTAGACTTCTTTATGTGACAACAACCATTCCATCACTCTAAAATTCTAGTTAATAACGTACAAGCATATGAGTTTTAAGCTCGAACTTGAAAGCTCGTGGGCTTTTTATCTCGACCACATGAATTTGAGCTCGAACCGAGCTTGCTTAAATTATTTATTAGTCGAGCAGAGCTTGAATTTAAAAGCTTGACGAGCTTTGAGCTTGAACCGAGCCCACAAAAAAAGTTGACAGAGCAGAGATTTTCCAAGCTCGGGCTCGTCTTGACTCATTATCCCCTTATTCATATGAATAAACTACATCAAACCTCTTGTTCATACTAGAAAATTTTGTGTAAAATGGATGTATACATTCAACGAGTTCTCAATGATCCTCTTTATTATTCAGTTACCCTTTTAATTTACCCTTTTAATTTGTGTGTGTAAAGGAAAACATTGAAATAGATAAGAATCAAACTTCCAACCTTAATGGCTGAAGATGTGATTTCTATCACTTGAGTAACTTTCTCTTTCTAAATTTTTTTTTACAAGTGGCACATTATAGTTCATTAGTGATTATAATTTTATTATTTTAACTATTATATAAATACCATTTCACAAAATTTTTATACAATTTCTTTTATTGTGTAAATATGACATTTCAAGAGCTGACACAAAATCGTAACTAGGAGTTTTTAGAGAGCATTTAGTAGTTTTGTGTTGTGAGAGTATTTTTGACTTAGTCAAACTACTCTTAGACTTGTTTGGTAAGTAAGAGCATTTTAAGCCAAAATACTCTTCATGAAATGTTGTTGGAGATAGTATTTTCAACAGCATTTTCACTATTCATTAGTATTTTGTACTGTAAAACTACTAACTACTGATTGTAAATGTACCGAACAACTTTAACATGCTAACTACTAACCGTTAACTGCTCATGCTAACTGCTAACTACTAACCGTTAACTGATCATGCTAACTCCCAAACAAGGCCTATATCTCCTCTAGTGCGTGTAATCGTGTTCCCATAATAAGTCATTGTAAATTTGTAATGGTTGTTTAATTATTCGTCCTAAAAAGTACAAAATCACGTGCCAACAGCCCAACAGTGAAAACTGGCAATTCGAGTAGCCAGGCCTCTGCCTTACGGCATTTTGGGCCATACTAATGGCAATGCGAGTGGACTTATCTTTCGCTAATACGGAGTATATGTTCGCATTGGATATGAATATATGATCAACCTATAACCAAGTTGTGACCACAAATCAACTTTAAAAGGAAATCGAGTCCATGACCATGATCATACAAGTTCCAAGAGCAATCCACAAAGTTTCTTTCCATCCTTTAAGGAAAACGTTGTGAATTACTAACTTGTGACTAAGACTATTAACAATTGGTAAAACTAGTCTCATAACGAAGTTATTAATTATTTTTTTAGATCAAGTTATTATGACACTTTTTTTGGTGTTCAAGTTATTAAGATGCTTTCAAATACTCAATGTCACCACTCACAATAAAGTGATGAAGTAAAAAAATTATGATTTTGTTGTATATTTCGAAAGAAATATTATTTTCCTTTTTTAAAATCTTATTCGGAAAACTCTGGTGAGGGTCCATTTTAAACTTAGTTATCATGGTATCATATTACAAAATATATTCTCAAGACCATTGTGTATATATTTGAATGCTTCTCTGCAAAAAAAGGTTAATTACCCTTCAATAATAAAGTCATGTTCTTTAATTGATTTAAAATTAACTTATACTCACTCCGTTTCTTTTTATTGAAACACTTTGGTGAGGGGTATTTTGGAAAATTTTGTGGATAAATGAGGGGATAGTGTGAGAGAGGGGTATTACAATAAGGGAGAAAGGTAAGGGCAAAACTATAAAAGAAACATACTTATTAAGAAAAGTGGAACAACAAAAAGAAACGAGCTAAAATGAAAGATCGGAGCAATAAAAAGAAGCCAAGATAGTAGTTAATTTCTTTGAATATCATTAAAAAAATCTCATTACATAATATAATATAAATGAATCTATTCTATCATTAAGGGCATTCATTCGTGATATATTGTTGGCATTTGAGCCTTACTCCCACTTTCAAAGCCTAATCTCGCTAACCACTTTCCACACAATCTCAAAATCTCAGTGCTTGAAATCCAATAATATTAAATTAGTTTTACGAGCAATTGATTGATATCCAGTTTTAAAAAATCAAAAGCCATGCTAAAAAGAGTTAACGATGAAGAGGTCTTGTCCTACTAGTAAAGACCAAGGTCCTGCAAACTTTAGATTTCTGCTGAAATCCCTCGCCCCTATTGTGGCTCCTTTTTAACAATTTTTTTTACAATTACTATGTTGACGGATAGATATGTGGAGCTTGTATATTATTTAGGGTTGATCATATAAACAACTTGCATATGAAGACAATTGTACATGGATAAATTTCATGTATTACTCACTCCATTTCACATTTTTCTTCTATTTTTCTTTGGATATATTGTCATTTTTTTTCCTGTTTTCTTATTTGGCAAATTTCATCCCAAATTTACAAATTCCTCTTAATCAACCAATGGAAATCATGTGCTAAAATTCCCTCTCTCTCCGCTTCATGTGATAGCTAAGGGTAGTTGGGTCATATTTATTAGCTTTTAGTCTTTGTTCCAAACTCAAATAAGAGGCAGATTGTGACCGTGTTAGTATAAATTTTATTTTATTTTTTAAAACGAGGTATTTAAAAGAGGGCGAATATGATTAGTTGAAGCACTAGCTTATAGTATAATTTCACAAAACATTGATGTTAAAATAGATCTTGATTAGCAATTAAGGACTGCAAATCTCATCAAGTGCTTTGTGCACTAGAGGAGGTCTCCAACGTTGGTCTTAAGGGGGGAAATAGGGGGAGGGATATAAAATGGTACGGTGCTTTTTAACCTTAATCTCATTTTTGGGAAGATCCTAGCTCACACTTAAGTGATAAAACTAGTACATAGTTAAGCTGGTTTGTTCGTAGTGAAAGAACTCATTACTCACATTAGTAGTACCAACTTTATGATTATTTTATGCAATTATGTGCTACAGTATAAGCCTATAATCATATTGAGGGGTCCCTCTGTAATTAACATATCCTTAATCTCTAGCAGCCAAAAGCTAATGGTTTTCTGTCATCCCTCCCTTGTCGGCGCATTGGTTTGAAAGACTAAAAGAGTTAAACTAGCTTTCTTTGTCGTTGCTCCTGCCTACACTAGACATAGAACCAAATTCTACCGTCAGAAAAAGATGTCATCCTTTAGGCTTTTAGTGCAATTTCGTAGCGTCTTGCCGTGGTACAATAGACATAACCAAATTCTACACCGTCAGAAAAAAACATTGTTTTAAATGGAGGTCTCATAGTACGTAAAGTTCAGCTTATATAAGCAAGTGGCTATTAACTAGTGTGAATGAAAGGATAAAAAAAGAACCAGTGCCAACTGCGAAGGAGGTACAGTATTATTCCGGTGAGGATTAATTCATCGAGGTTCTGTTGTAGTGTTGTGTAACGTTGAAACGTAGGTGAACTGTGCTAGAGTGTGTTCTCTTTGCATAGAACAACTAAAACAACCGAGTGTAAATACAGATAAAAAAAACTTATTGTTCTCTAGGACCAATTTCCTTCCGCAAAACTGCTACGCTACGCTCGCTTTGGATTGTTCATTGTATTCACTGAACACAATAGTTTTTGTCTTTTGGATGAAAGAACAAAATAGTTGTTGTAAAAGGAAACTCATGAATGTTGACCTGTAAATAAACTCATGAATTGTAAGTGAATAATTTTTCTACTCAACTTACTTCAACTCAAAATAAGCTTCTAACTCTTTTAAGTTAACTTGTAATTTGAAACTAATATGTGATCATTGTATGTGATTAAAAAAATCTTATTACGTTACGTAGCCTTATAAAAGATCAAAGGTTCTACTCTTTTCAACTTTTAATAACAGAATTGAGGAGATATGAACTGAAATGTACTGAATTAGTACTTTGGTTCACTCTTACGCATGATCTGCAATTTCATGGAAAAGGAGTTGTTTGAATGCATGTGGAAGAGGTAAATCACAGAAATTGACATGGAAAATGCCGCTAGGGGGATTGCGGTGAGCTACTTCCCAACCATGTGGAAAATTACCCTCGTGGGAAATTATTTCCATATTGTTGTGTTAACCAAACAACATGGTCAAGTTCCAAATATAACGAAATGATAATCCCATGACGTCGGTATGCTATCCAAACAAACACTATGAAAAAGAGTTTTAATAAAATTAAGCGACAAAACATCTTAGACAAAAAAATGCTTATGTTTTGTTCAATTTGATTCAAATAATTCTTCAGTTATAATAAGTTAAAAAAACATGTCGACAACAATAACAACAACCCAGTGAATCCCATCTCAAATGAGGTAATGAGGAGGTCATATACGCAACATAATAATTGTTTACTTACAACAATTGATCTAAAAAAAAACAATCAGACATCCATAATATGATTTTTTTTTTGAGAGAACACAAAATATATATGAACTTACACGCTTTTCTTTTTCTTAGTTTGGAAATGAGGAATTTAATCAGTTTCTTAAGTGGATCTGGTTCCTCTCTTGGATTGCATACATATACTCCGTTCCAGCATAAAACATTTGAGCTGATAGTTGAGTGATACAAAAACAAAAGGATATGAATATACCAAGGGCTAGAGTAGATCTGACAAAAACATGTCACCATGTCAGCAGAAATTTACAGTATTCTTCATCTCTTCTTTCCGCAGCCGTTCGCTGTGAGGGAAAATTAGTTATCATGAATCTACTCTACTGTATGACATTCATGTGACAAACTTTCGAAGTCTGTCCAGGAAATTCCTTTCTTTTTGAAAGATAGGAAATAGTACAAAAATAGCCAAAATGTAAATCTATCCACCGTCATGCACATTAGCCCATTTTGGCCCCTCCAGTAGACATCAACCACTCCATGTGCATGATCTAACCTATTCGGTCATATACCACAAAAATGGGATCGGATATCCTTTTAAACTCCCGGGATTTTTTTTACAGAATGACAAAGTCAATAATTATAGGATGAACTTCAGGCGTATGTTTGACTTTATACATTTTTTTTTGCGTGTCAATAAATTACTGTAAATAAGGTGATCAAGTTGATCCACGTCAAATTCAGCATGACTACACTTCATTTTTTTTTATATAGTTTTTGTAAAACAAAAATTGCGTAAAAAAGTTGGGCATATGTAATGAGTTGAAATAGCCAATCTTAGCTTAATCTTGTGATTATCTATCCTGGTTTCCACATTTGAGACCAAGGTTTGATTCCATTGATCCGGTGGAGGGAGATTAATTTTTTACATCTCCATCTCTAATGCTCAGTTTATTAGCTTTCATGTGTCATCACGAGATAAGAATCCTTAAGACGGACATTCATACCTTTAGTTTTATTAGTTGCCAAAATCAATAGGTTTATGTTATTATTCGGTCAAACTAGGGCATTATTGATCTTCTGTTCAGTTGTTTCAATTACAATTACAATTACAGTTAGATTATTTGAATAAACTCTAACTTAGAGTGCGTTTTATTCATGTGTTATACTCAATCCGATTCGAGTAAATCAACAAGAGACAGAGGTGTTGTACTCAATCCGATTCGAGTCCAAAATCTTGGAGCTCTTTTAATAAAATTAATAATAATTACTTAAAATAAAAAATCATTCATGTTAACATCTAAAATTTGATACGTTAACTGTTCCATTAAGTTGTATATATACGGTTGAAATAATTGAACAGATAAACTAAATTGGAGTGAATATTTATTTACTGTTTTTTTAATCACAATTGCTTATCGGAAGTATTTTGATATTGGAATGTAGTAAAACTACATAGTAAAACCTTTTTAATGTCATATAAATATGATCACAAATTGGTATCGCATCGAAACACATTACAATTACAAGTTACAAGCTGGACCGAACGAGTTATCTACAATTGAGGCTATGCTATTTTGAACTTTTTTTCAGCCCAAAAATTTATGTTGAATTTAGTAAGGCTAATTAAGTTTAGTACACTTTAGTTGTGCTCAATTTAGCTCATAACTTGTAAACATTAGATTTATGTTATTTTGAATTAACGTGTGTAGAATTGCTCTCAATTATATTGAACTTCTTCAAATTGTTAAAACTTCTAAACAACACTTTTTTGGGGGAGAGAAAACAACATTTTAAATTAACTGTTATAAGCTTAGTTGGTACTACTTGGTATTGTAGTCTTACTGTCAATACTCAAGACTACTACAGCTCCATGTCTACAACCATATGAAAAATATTATTCTAGAAGAGTAGAAGAGATGGAACCAGACCTGGAATGATTTCACACCAATCACAACTCATTACAGATTCACAGTCATCATGTGATGCCAAACAAAATAATACACTACTACCCTTTAAAGAATTTCTTCTGCCCCCTCCAAAAAAGAATATAAATAAAACATCAATAAATACCACATCTCCTAGATGGCTGCAGTAAGTTACATAACATAACACAACACAACATTATAGTCAAATCTTAGAAAACTGTACTTAAACAGCAACCACTTCTCCTCTTCTCACTCCACTCTCTTGTCACAATCTTTTGGCATTTCATCAAATCAAACTAACTCATTAATTCTTTCAAAACCCAGAATTATTTTGGGATTTTCACATCTTGGTATTCTTTAAATTCTTTTAAAACATTTCTCATTGGTTAACCTTTTTTCTTCCTCCTCACACGTCCTAGCCTCAACTTCTGTTCCCCCCACTTGACAAATACAAATATCTTTTGAAAATAAAAACTAAAAACCCTACAAAATAAATACACCTATACGTAAGTAAGTAAATATACTCACTATATTGGGATCTCCATTTTCTGGGGTCCTCATCATTTTTGTTCTTTCCTTTCCTTTCCTAGTAGTTAGTTAGTTCTAGTTTGTTTGATTGGTTTATGTGCTAACAATATAACTTAGCACATACTCATATCATACAACAGTTGCACTCTCACTTCTCATGTCAAAATCTCATCATCCTGGGAAACCCAAAAACACATAACTATATTTCCCTCCCTAGAGGTGGTTACCTACATTTTTAAAAATACCCGTCGAGTTTTAACTCGACTGGGTTAAAGGTTGCGTACATCTTGACCCCTAGACCCCGGCAAAGTCGGGATCACATTGTTTTACTACTCATGGGGAATGCTACAAGAAAGATCAATATGATCAAAATTTTAGGGTGGTTTTTACTCTTCTGTTGCTCTGTTTCAGTAGCAACACAAGATAGGGATAGAGTGAGGTATTTACCAGGGCAGCCAAAGAATGTAAATTTTGCACAGTATGCAGGGTATGTTACTGTGAGTAAATCAGCTGGAAGAGCATTGTTTTACTGGTTGACTGAGTCAGTAACAAAACCTGAGTCAAAGCCTCTCATTTTGTGGCTCAATGGAGGTCCTGGTTGCTCCTCTATAGCTTATGGTGCTGCTGAGGAAATTGGCCCTTTTCGTATTAAAAATGATGGCAAATCACTCTACTTGAATCCTTATTCTTGGAACAAATGTATGTAAAAATTTCATCTTTTTTACCTTTCTTGTGATGTAATAACTTTTTGGTGGTTAGTTATGCAACATTGTCTGTATGCTTTCATTTTATATGCAAATGACTGATACAATGTGCTGTTTTTGCAGTGGCAAATCTGCTTTTCCTTGAGTCACCTGCTGGTGTTGGGTTCTCATACTCTAATACTTCTTCTGATTTGTATACTGTTGGTGACCAGAGAACAGGTAATTCAGCTCCTCTAACTGTTGAGATTTGTCATAATGGGTAGCTTAGTTAAGTTCATATTGAAGTTGGTTTGAATAAATCTAGCTATAGGATATGGTAGGTGCATTTCATCAATTTGTTTTTAATTATTATTATTATGCTATCAGGATGAGTAGGTAGGTGGCAAAGTAGCTTGATGCTTCAATGAATAGATTTCAAAAAAAGATTTTAAAATTCCAAGTTTTGATGTCTGTGCAGCTGAAGATTCCTACCAATTTCTGGTTAGATGGTTGAATAGGTTCCCTCAGTACAAGTACAGAGAATTCTACATTGCAGGGGAGAGTTATGCAGGTATGTAAACTGTTTTTTTAATTCATTCATAATTGCAAATATTAGATGCTGTTGTAATTCTTGTTCTAATTAGTTAAAGGTCTATTTCAGGTCATTATGTCCCTCAGTTGGCTCAACTCATTCACAAAAAGAACAAAGGAGTTGCAAAGCCTGTCATTAACTTTAAGGGCATATTGGTATGTGTACTTGGTCACATTTAAATATGACAAGCATCAAGCATGGCTTATGAAAGCTGGTATATAAATTGTATTATATGATTTAGCATGTATCTTAACCATGTTTGATTACTTTGTACTAGGTTGGTAATGGTGTCACTGATGATTATCATGATTACGTTGGTACATTCGAGTACTGGTGGACCCATGGTTTAATCTCAGATTCAACCTACAAGAACTTAAGAGAGGCTTGTCTTGCTGGATCATCTCAGCACCCTTCAATCATGTGCAACAGGGCTCTTGATGCTGCTGAAATGGAGTTCGGAAACATTGATCCATACAGTATATATACGCGTGCGTGTAACACCTCCGGTGAAATGAGGCGCAACTTAAGGGGCCGATATGTAAGTCACTGAACCTGCATTGTTCACCTAATGCTAGCTGATTGCTCATTTAGTCATGTATGTCATCTTTCCTGCCCCAACTGTCACTTGTTTTAACGGTACCAGTAGCCAGTAGGAGTGTATGACATGATTCTAAGTCTATAGAGTGAGTCTGAAACAAACATTTTCAATTATATAGCTTTGCATTAGGTGGTGATTAGACGATCTTGACTTCAGATATGTTAAGATCAACTATGACATTATTGTGGCTTTTCTTGTCACAAAGCAGATTGTTGCTCCTGTACATTATGGTTAGTCAGATGCTTACCTAAAACATCTTGAAAGGCCTAAAAAGGTAAAATTATGGTTCAACATCTGGTTTCAAAATACCTTCAAAGACTAGATGAGGAGCTCATAACAGACTGATTTAGGTTTCAATATAGCCAATTATTTCACTGTGATTAGACTGAAATTCCAAATTAGGCAACTAATGTCATGCAAATTCCAATCAATTAGTAGTTGTTGGACTGTTGGAGGGTCCCAAAGGCATGTTCAATATCATGCTTTCCAGCTGGTTATATGGGGGCAGTTTATATAAGTTTGCCATGATGTATTGATGTAGCTGGAGGTTTGGGCCTTGGGGTCCCTAAGTCCTCTAATGGCTTCAGAGTACAACGTCCTACTCTGTGTGGCCATTTTAATGGTTTTGGCTCCCCACCATGATCTTGATATCTACTTTGACCGAAGTATAGGCCTCCCTCTCCCACTTTCATGGACAAACTTGTTGGTACATAGGACTACAGACTAGTCGAACACAAGATTTTACCCTCTCGGGCAGTAATTTTATGGATTGGTAAAATTTGAAGAAGTCTGCTCCTGGGGGTAATGTATAGTCATGTATTTACATCTTGGAGGTGAAAATTTGGTGGATTTCAGAGAAATATTGAATCAGAAAATGTGAACTTAGGTAGGGAGTGTTATGTGATTGGTGTTAATTGTTTGTTCACTCTCTAAATGAACCTGAAGTGTTGCGAAAGACTGAGATCGGAAACAAAACTGAATGTACCAGATTTTTTAGCGCGATACAACCATCAAACCAGAGAGCAAAGCCGAGCTCTAACTTCATATCAGTCCCGTTGCAGCATAGGCCTCCCTTTCCCACTTGTTTTATTTTTGCTATTCTTGTTATATGGTCTCATAGATAAGAACGTCCACCGTCAAACTTCATGTTACAGTCTTACATTTGATCAGGACTAATGTATTTGTCCTCAACAGCCTTGGATGAACAGAGCTTATGATCCATGCACTGAGAGGTACTCCAAAGAATACTTCAATCGCGCAGATGTTCAGTTGGCTCTCCATGCCAATCGGACCAAAATACCATATCCATGGAGCACCTGCAGGTGAAGTCATACTCTTTTCGCTTTCTCACCTGTTCTATGAACTATTGAACTGTGGCTGTGACTGTCAGCAGGATTTGAGATTTCATCAAAATTTACTCTCTTTATCTTTTTCAGTGACCTAGTTGGAAATTACTGGGCAGATTCGCCACTTTCTATGCTTCCCATTTATCAGGAACTCATCCAAGCTGGGTTCAGAATATGGGTATATAGGTATGTTTTATTGCTTAATCAGTCTGCTCATTGCCCACCACTTTTGTGCCTGGATACAAACCTAAGACAAGATCACCAACCCAAGTTTTTTTTTCTAGGAAATTTTAATTATTTATGTCTTATTTAATCTGAAACAAGATAGAATTGTGCTGTCTGCATTGATCTCAGCATATTCATTTTCCGATTCTGAAAACACAGAAAGCTTGTCAGCAAATATCCTTGCTTGTGCTCTAGCAGAAAAAAGAAAAGAAAAATGAGAGTTATCTGATGGTTACTATATGCAGCTTAAGTTCCATTGCAAGAAATAGAAAGTGTCAACTGAGCTAACAATTAGCTTCTTAATTTTGTGCAGTGGAGACACTGATGCTGTAGTACCAGTAACTGCGACACGATATTCAATCGATGCGCTGAAACTCCCTACTGTATTGAAGTGGTACGCTTGGTATGACAGGGGAAGGGTAAGTATCAGAAAGATGATTCCGTTGTCTAATTTGGTACCAACAAACACGATTGATACAGAAAAATGCCCTTTGTAATAAGGGATGGCCTGAGCAGAAATATATTTCATTACATGCTTGATCAATGCCTAATTTCTGCTGAGAAACTCATCAATCAACTTCTATTTGCTGCAACAGGTTGGTGGATGGAGTCAAATATACAAGGGTCTTACGCTTGTGACGGTAACAGGAGCAGGGCATGAAGTTCCCCTTCATCGCCCTCGACAGGCTTTCATTCTTTTCAGCCATTTCTTGAACGACAAGGCTATGCCAATCACCTAAAACCTGTATAGTTCAAGCAATCATGCATCTCAAAGCCAATGACACGGTTGTTCATTTCTTGGGTCTCGGCCGCCAGAGAACCAATGGAATAAGTTAGGGAGGAAATTTGGCCTCCCCTCAAATTCTTGCCTGATAGCAATAGCATTGCTCATTCTTTAGATTATACTTTAGATCAAAGATCATTCCTTTTCTCATTATTTCTTTGGAAGAAATGTATCATATATATGCTTCTTTTCTTGTATCTAGATGATGCCTTTTAGTATGAAAATCTCATTCATATGAAAATTGCACTAGCTATTCTTGTTCAGACTGTAATTGTCTATGTAAAATTTACCTTTAGCATTTTTTCTTCGGATATTGTATAATTTTGTTTCGGTCTTTCAGCACAGTGAGGCAGAACATGTATGAGAATTATTATTGATTCAGTCTGCAGTCATGTAAAACGTAAGAGTTATCTAGATTCGTTAAATGCTGCAATTATTACTGTGAAGTGTGAACGTACGGTACATTGATACTGAGTCGATCCTGGCCAACCGAGTAATCCTTCAAGCCAAAGTTAAAGCCACATAAATTCATTATTCCGAGTGTACTGTATACAGTTGTGTCACGTTGTGCTTGTGTTAATACACACACATTATCCCGTAACTAGTTACTTGCTGGTGGTTATTTTAGGGCTATTCCTTTCAACTTATTCTCAGTTTAATTTAGTATAGTTCATATTTAGTTCACTTCAGCTTGTAATTTTGTGAGCATTTATATGTCATTCAAAATATCTTACTAGGTGATTTTTTTTGGTGATCAGGGTACCGAAAGCCCCATTACTAGGTGAATTGTAAAGGGCTCAACATTGATAATACAACAACAACAATCGAGTGTAAATCCCCATTAAATGAGTGTACTCGGGTCAGGATATACGCAACTTTACCACTATTTAAGAAAATAGAGAGGTAGTTTCCGAGATTGACCAATTGTTGCATTGAAGTATTATCTTCCAACAACTTCACCAAAAACAAGAAGTATTGGAAGGTTTTCATAGCCATTTTGCTATGAAGTATTGTAAAGGGCTCAACATTGATAATATTTTGATAAATGATTGAGTGTCAAAATAACAAACAAAAGTTTCATTCCAGTCAATTACTTTAGTTCAATTCAATTTTCATCATTTTTGTTACAATATAGGTTTAAAACAACCACAACAACCCAGTGTTAATTCCATCTCAAATTGGGTATTGAGTAAGTCTGATATACGCAACCTTACTCGGAAGGATGCAGTTTCCGAGTTTACCCCAATAGACGTTGAAAAACGAGACTTAAATTGCAATGTAAAATGATGTGTAGACTGCAGACTGAATCAATATTGAAACTATTTCGTGGAGGCTAGTTACATGACTGAATCAATGGCTAGCCTCCACCGAATAGTTTCAATATGCTGACTTCAAATGAAATTGAGTGATTGATAGTTAATATTTATTTAGGGCCATTAAAAGGAGAATTTGGATTTCTATAGTTTATCTAGATTTGGTTTGCTTGTGTCCAGTGTCAATCTTCGTTAGTATATGATTTCTATGTTAGTACTCTTTTGACTTATTAGTATCAATGAATTATTTTGTCAACTATGACACTCAAGTGGGACCCATGAAAATAGAAAGAAAGAGCAGTTGATCCAGAAATTGGGGCGGTTGATAGGGCGCGAAGACTGCTGTACACAACACTATCTCTAAGCTACTTCTCATTTAAGCGTCCCTTGCAGTTGCATTGCTGGCAAACGCGGTTGAAACCAAATCAATTAGTGAGAATAAAAAAAGAATTTTTAAATCATGTTACTACGTTACTGTTTGTTGAAAATTGAATGATGGTATGTACCATGTAGTAGGATGTTTGTAAATGTAGATCAATAAATTTGTAATTAGCTTGCATTCCTTACAAAGTGGATAAAAGATTCACTGATTGATGAGGTTGCTTGGTGTTGTGAATTTGTGATGGACAGTTAGACACAAATGCAGCACATGAAATCTGCCATCTTTCTTCTGTAACAAGTACACAGTACATAACTTAATTAGTTGGTCTTGCTTCATTTCTTCCAAATTGTTGAATGTCAGAAGAGCATTAGACTGTCAAATTGCCAATATTTCTCACCTATAGCTATCGTTTTCTTATAGCTTGTGAGTCAGTTGAAATTTTAGTACTTTATATAGAATAAAGAGTTATTAAGTGATAGAGAATGTATACCTTAAGAATGATGAGGCTGGGCTCTAATCTCACCGACCTCAATGCCTCCCTTTAATTATTTTAGGTGGATTTTTTTTAGAGTCAGCACTTTCATGAGTTTCTATTAAATTAGACTCCATGATTAAGATTATAGTTTTGATATTCTACGATCAATCTAGTGATCATTAGTGAAGTTAGATATTTTCAAATGTTTTCATAGAGGAGTGAAAGCTTAATTCATCATTCATCATGTAAGTAATTTTGTTTTAATATAGAAAAAGTCATACAATGCAAGTTTTTGGTTTATCACTAGCTATATATAAGAGTAGTGATCGAGTGTTCCAACAAAATTTTACAAACTAAAAGATAATGCAAACAATGACATAACAGAAGGACTTGAAAAAAAGAAGAAGAAGAAGAAAGAAAACGGGCACGTGGTCTACTAGGGAGGGTAATCAATGCTCACTTCAGTCGTCTTGCTCCAGCTCATACCAGATTGATCCGCCTCGTGACCTTGCTTACAATGATTTTGCGAGGGGATTTATTTCTTTCTGTTAATCCGGAGCTAGAATTCCGGCACACAAAGTCGTAATCAGTCGACCGCAAACATAATTTATGCAGCTGAAATACAGATGATAAACTATAGCTAGGCTGATTGTGGCTGACTACTTGTGTAATTGTGTTGGTGCAAAAATTTATGGTAGGTAGATGAAATAATTAATTGCATCAAAATCCAAAGCAAAAAAGATAGATTTTGGCCAATCTGTTTGTATGTATTCAATCAGAGGTGTACTATATTACCTTAAAACATTGCCATGAAATTTGATATGATTGCCATGATTCCATACTACAATTTTGAGCTTTGAAATGCGGTTAGGAATGGTGCGAATGAACGATCGAAAACGGCATAAAATATTTTAATTAAACACTCAGGTTAAGCCAGAGACCAACTTTAGAAAAAAATTCTCTCACTATAACTAAAATATTTGCAAATCAAGTGCATTACAACTAGCCAACTACTAATAGGCTAACTTAGCTTTGCAGGAAATTAAATCAACGACAACTATGATAACATCATTTGGTGAGATATGGGCATGTTCACTACAACTTCTAAAAACTTATTTTCAGTTCAGTTCATTTAATTTAACTTCAGCTCGTTTCTTATAATCATAAGAAGTTGTGATACCGATATCTATTTATAATTTTATGTAAATCATTCGAAAGGTCTCACTAAATAGTTACATAATAGGCCAATATTGATAGAGTTTTAAAAGTAATTGAATGTCAAAACAATTAAATAAAAAGTTCAGTTCAGTTGATTGAAATGAACATGCCCGCCTATTTCTTCGAACCTTGATTAATTAATCAGACAAAGCAAAATCCAAAAGGAAAACCAATTCCTAAAATAAAATAAACTAGAATGAACTTTCGAGTTTCTTAAACCAAATTAATCTATTTTTTCATGCTTAATCCATATTAATATATACACTATGCAAAGGTAATTGTATCAGTCGAACGAGTGTGTCCTTACTTAGCTTTCATATCATGTGATAATTTTGTGTTCGCTGCACTGCCCACATTGTCCATGAGTATCTGTCCGCTTATTTTCCAATGATGAGCTTCAATGATTCAATCTATATTCGACATGCATTTCAAACAATATAACCAAAACTAATTAGAACAGGCCGGATGTCATTGTATTAGCATATATGAACCAAAAATATAATAATTATTCGATCACTATCTACGTGCCTGTATGGCATGCAGGTACGTAAGTGGTCTTGTAACTAAAAGCATTAGCCTGCTTTTCATGATCTTGTCTAGTTTCTGCTTGTTTTCATAAATTCAACACCAACCCATTTGTTTCAAAATGCATAACAGCATATAAGCAACCCCAAAAAGTAGTGGGAGTACGTACAATTTAATCTATGGACCGTCCAGCACATTCATTTATTTAATTTTTGCAAACCCCAAGACATAAACTATAAATACGTATAGTTACTATTTTACTTGCATTCGACGAAGCTAAGTTGAGAGTTCCTTTCACTTTATGAATTCCCACTTGATCATCATGCAACTCTAGTAATTTGTACGTCTAATTTAAGCATCACTAATAACTAGCTTAGGCAACAACAATGGGTTCTCTAATACTACACATTTCACTCCTCTCCATCCTAATACTTCCCCTCCTCCCCGACGTCGTCTTCGCAAGAGGTGGCCAGGCGAGGGACAGGATCACCGCGCTACCGGGTCAACCTGCGGGCAAGGTGAACTTCAAGCAATATTCGGGATATGTCCCGGTTGAGCCGAAGGCAGGCAGGGCCTTGTTTTACTGGTTGATTGAGTCACCAGTCACAGGGAACGAACCCAATTCAAAGCCTCTAGTGTTGTGGCTCAATGGCGGGCCAGGGTGCTCATCTGTGGCTTATGGGGCCTCAGAAGAGGTGGGTCCATTCAGGGTCAATCCTGATGGAAAAACACTCACTTTGAGCCCATATGCTTGGAACAAAGGTATGTATGTAGTTATGTACTAAATGATTTGATGAGCATATTGTACAGTTTTGTCTATGTTGCCTTGGATGTTTTGTTTTGTTTTGTTAGTTTGATTGCGGCATTGTTGTATCTTGTGTTACCATACTTTCTTTTTCATTCATGGCCATGTTTTGTTAGTGGCTGTTAAAAAGGTCTTTGAGAATTGAGAAATTTGTCTTTTAATTTAAGTCAATGAGTGCTTGGTTAGTTCGCACTTTTTACCTACACACAATGTGGCACCAGTAGGGAATCCTATTTCTAGGTCAAAGCTCGTAGTTAGATAACGTTGACCTTGTCATACTAATTATGAATTTTAATTATGAATTTTAACTGACATAAAATATAAAGTGCACTTTTTTTTATCCGTCCGATTCAACGAAACTTCGTTCCGATTACATCTGGACCTGACTCGAGAACTGACCCTGGTGGCTCTGAGACCCGAACTCTAGACCTTACTTAGGCGGTATTGAGCTGCTTATCACTCAAATCATCCCCACATAGATAAAATAGTAAGTGCACCTTGCATTATTGCCTAGCAACTTGATAAGTTGCTACGGAGGACACCAATACATTATACACCGCAATTAAGTAAGGCTGTTTGAGTTGGTACTAAAAAAAAGAGAAGAAGGCTGCTCGAATTTGCACTTCATGCACTCATGGACAGTTACTAATCGACATCAAGCTGTATAAAAAAACAACAAACTACCGAGATAAAAGAAGCATACTATCTATCGCTTACAAAAAGAAGCATTCTACACTATATTGTCACATAATAAAACATTTTCGACCCCTTGTTGAATATAATGATGATTTCTAAAACAATTTACGATGATTAATTGATCAGAAAAATATGGTCCCGTTTTATAAATGAGATTTGGTCATTAATATGAATGGGTTCACCCATGATTTTTTATTAATTGATTATTGCCTTGCGGATTTGTTTTGAGAACAGATTACTACCTTAGCTTGTTAATTACACTTTAATGTTTGTTATTAAAGGAAGGATATATATGTCATTAACTAATGATTCCTTTTGAAGTTAGGTTCATTATCTTCTTTTCCCGCCTATACTTGCTCAAAAAAACTCCATAAAAAATACAAAGAAATGCAACATAAGCTGATCTTTGTCTCTCTCTTTTGTAGAGGCCAATTTGCTTTTCCTTGATTCACCTGCCGGAGTTGGATTCTCTTACTCAAACACGTCCAGTGACCTATATGATGTTGGTGATAAGAGGACAGGTAAGTTCTTATATACTCCCCGTGTCTCAGTAATTTAGCAATGCCACTCGATTATGCTGTCGCCGTCCAAAACCAGCCATATACTTATAAAGAAAAATTTATGTGAACCCGTTTCATACATGAGACTGGATAAGAGGGGTCATTATTATGTAGTGGAAAGTTCATTATTGTGTAGGCGGAGGGTACACTTTTTTTTGGTGGTATAGACGTATAGGTATATGTGCAATAGTAATACGGAGTATAATATAGTCCTTATATTAACGGATGAATACTTGTCAATGAAATTAGTACTGTATTTAATAAGTACAATAAAATGCACATAGTCTACTTTGTGTTTCATGTGTGTACTCGTATTTGGGACCTTTTGGGTAGCTGCGATGAGACATAATAAACGTTTGTACCAGTTTTTTTGGCACTAGTGAATAAAGATAGCCTTGCATGCAACTTATTAACTATTGTAATATACTTTTGAACCTGCTTATCATATTATATGATCTTAATTACTTGATGCAGCTAGAGATGCCTACATTTTTCTGACTAGATGGATCAAGAGGTTCCCACAATACAAGCGCAGGCCCTTTTACATTGCTGGAGAAAGCTATGCTGGTCATTACATTCCTGAATTCTCCCTTGAAATAACCCGTCGCAACAAGGGAGTCCAGAATCCCTTGATCAATTTCAAAGGCTTCCTGGTAACAATTCCTCCGAATCTTCATGACAAACCAACAGTTCTCTAAATAATAAATAATTTGTTGTAGAGACATGTTTAGAGGGATTACATGTGCTCCCTTAAGATAATGTGAGATATTATAACAACAACCATTATCGACTCTCTTCATAATACAATTTCAATTCAAATTCAAGATCATTTACAATACACATGATTTTGTATTGATGCTGTGAACGAAGATTAATCACTACTCCGTATAAGGGATAGTAATCATTGTGTACATGCTTGAGTGTGTGCATGTTGTTGGGTGTCGACGTGTGTGTGCTCATGTGTGTCACTAGGTGTATGTGTGGGTGTGCGCGTGTGTGGGGATGTTTGCTTGTGTTTATGTATTGATTTTTTGTCTGCGGTGAATGCAGCTAGGAAATCCTCTCATAGATGATTACCATGACAACTTGGGATCATTTCAGTATTGGTACAACCATGGACTGATCTCAGATAAAACCTACAAGGCACTCAATGAAGCATGCTTAGGCCAGTCATTCTTATTCCCCAAAGGAACATGTCACGAAGCCCTCTACGACGCTTATTGGGAGTTTGGAGACATCAATCCGTATGACATTTATGGTGCCCCTTGCAACGATTTGGGCACCTTACGCCAGTTCCTATCGAAACCTTTGGTAAGCAAAGCTGTTGCTCTTATTTGGCTTATATAATTATAGTGATGCTTGTAAATTGATAATTTTTTATCACACCTTGATAAACTTATATACAATTCAGTTTTTAAACTAATTGGTGGCTACATTGATGATATGTAATGGCTCTTTTGTGTAAGTACTGTGAAACAGAAACACACTATGCTGTGTTATCAACAAAGCTACTGACTTCATTAAAGGGGGAAAAACAAACACCGTGATGTGTAGTGAAAATTTCTCATAGAAGTAATTTTCGTTGTGCAAACAGTCCGTCAGTAGAATCTTCCGTTTGAAGATCTTGTATTGAATTTGTCATAATTAGCTTGCCTATGCAGAAACTAGTTTGATCTATAGTTGTGACTGATATTTTGTATATGAACAGCCATACAAATTCAGAGGTAGCGATGAATGTATTGTCACATATACAAAAAAGTATATGAACAGACCAGATGTACAGAAGGCACTGCATGCTAATACCACCGGTTCACTCCTTAGTCCATGGAAAACTTGCAGGTGTGCACACCATAAGTGTTACTTTCCCAATTTCATAAAAATATATGCCTTTACTTGAAAATTGAAGTCGTTTGAGTTGCCATGATGATCAGCGATATTGTTCGGAAAAACTGGAATGACTCTCCTAAATCCATGCTTCCAACTTTCAAGGAGCTTATAGGAGCTGGTATTCAGATATGGGTATTCAGGTGATCTCTCAGACCTTACTTTTTGTTTAGTTGAAGAGGGAGCAACACATGTGAAGTTAGGAATTAAGTGTATACAGGGGAACCTTGAAAAAAAGTTTGTCTAGGAAATGCTTACAGATGTTACATTGTTACCCTTGACAATTATTTCATAGATCTAACAACTGTGACTGTCCTATACATACTTACAGTGGTGACGCAGACGCAGTTATACCTTTAACTTCAACAAGATCTTCCATCAAAGCCCTCAACCTTGCCACTGTCACAGATTGGTACCCCTGGTATGACAATCAAAAGGTCAGTGACAATTTTCATTACATTTGCATTACTCATAATGGCACTGCACTAAAGAGAATTTGTAGTATGGTGTTTCACTATCCAAGTCATTAGTTGACAAAATCCTGCAATACTTTGTGTTGGAGAAAATCACAGGTTGGAGGATGGACACAAGTATATCAAGGCCTGACCTTTGTGACTGTCAGGGGAGCAGGGCATGAGGTTCCATTGACCCGTCCGCAGCAGGCACTGAGTCTGTTTCGACAGTTCTTAAGGAATCAACCTATGCCACAGATAACAACTGAAGATTAAGCTTTCTGCCTTTCTGGTATATAGATTTAAATATAGGCACAGGGGCCATACAGTTTATAAGGGCATTGTTGTATACATACCTCATGTATCATTCCATTTGTATTCATTCTATGGCTATACCATCAATTAATTTGTGTCAAGTCAGTTCAGTTGTTAAAGAATGAATCAATCTTTCATCATATATCCTGTTTCCATCCCTAAAATAGTACATTTGTGTTTCTTTGTACAAGGAAATCAAAATTTAAAAAAATAAACATTCTCTTGGGTCAAAATTCTATATGAAGGGCTCTTGGCCGGGTGAAGATTATTAACATATATCACTAAAAGTACTCAAAATCAGCATAAGTGGAATCACTAGAGCTGTTAGTGTTGCTCTCATTGGCGACATTACTATCTGCGACCTTCTTGTCCGCTCCTGGAGGTGTTGCTTCCTTGCTAGCATACTTCGAGAAATCGACAACGTCTGGTACATAAGGTGGGACGGCACTCCTCACAAGCGCCCAGTTAACCCCTTCAAAAAACGGATGTTGCTTGATCTCAGTGGCACCCCTCTTGTAGGCGATCCTTTTTTGTGGCTCCTTTATTAATAGTCCTCGGATCAAGTCCCGAGCCACCATGCTCACTTGTGGTTGGTCCGGAAACCTTAAGGGCTGACCGACGACATTGAAAAGTGTAGCCCGGTTACCTTGACCTTTGAAAGGTGTGGTTCCATGAAGAAGCTCGTATAGAAATATCCCAAAAGTCCACCAGTCTACAGCACTACCATGCCCTTCACCACGGATGATCTCAGGAGCTAGATACTCATGTGTTCCTACAAAAGACATGGACCGGACATTGGTGGGCTCTGCCATTAGTTCCGGGAGGGAACCATTCACAAAGAGTCCAAAATCTGATTTTGATTTTCGGTTTTTCTTGGAGGGGAGAATCCGCGGAAAGAAGCTTGAAGGCTGGATGCAACCATGGACTGCAGACTCGTCATCAAGTATACCTCCACCACCTCCACCAATCCCTCCACTGCCATTGTGTACGTGGGCTGAGGAGGACTTGACAAGAGTTGGATTGACAGAGCAGCGCAGGGAGAGGTCAAAGTCAGAAAGCATGATGTGGCCTTCATCTCTGACTAGGACGTTTTCTGGCTTAAGGTCTCTATATACTATGCCTAACATATGCAGGTACTCTAGTGCTAAGAGTATTTCTGATGCATAAAACCTACAGAAGATTTGCAGATGCTGATTATTACAATTTTACTTAAGATGATGCTTTAGAAAATAGAAACATACTGCAACATCAGGATAAATTACACAAAAAGCTCTGTCAGAATGGGGAGTAAATTTGTATAAGGTTAACTGCTGTTTTAGGGTATTGTTTTCTGGATCAACATAAACAATATGCAACATTGCATAAAGTGATATCATCTCCAATTTAGTTTTCATCGAAGAGGTCTGTTGATTATAGGTAACAATTAAAACCTATTAGAACAGCATGGTGTGAAATCAATGAGCAATAAGTACTGAATGAAGCAAGTTCTGAAACAAATTGAGCAGGTAATGTTTTAGGAGGGAATCAATAATGTTTTTGGCAGAGACGAAATTTGGTTCTAAAGGAATGAGAGTTACTCACCGAGCAGCTTCCTCTGGAAAAAACTTGTTCGGCTGCTTCTGTCTGAGCGAATGAAGATTGCCACCACTACAGAATTCCATCACCAAGCAGTAAAATTTATCTGTCTCAAAGTGTGAATACAAAGTGGGCAAGAATGGATGATCAAGCAAGCCTAGGATCTCCCTCTCTGTCTCTGCGCGAAGTACCTTGTTCCTACTGGCAAGCGAAGCCTTGTCCATGACTTTCATTGCATAATGCGTACTAGTCCCTCTCAACTCAACAAGATAAACACTGCCAATATCTCCATAACCTAGCCTCTTAAGGATTCTAAAATGGCTAAGTCCAAGAGGAGCATCTTTCCCATTTATTGCATTTATGGCTTCCCATCTGATATCACCACCTGTGTGAGGCCTATAGGAGGGAGCTGAACTTGTACTGTCTATGCTGTCACTCCGGTTGCTGTTACCGCCTTCTCTTCGCTGACCTGTTATTGTGTTGTTAGTTAAGTTGTGTTCAGAATTCGGCGTTGGCCTTGAAAAGGGCATGGACCGTTGGGTCCCAGACGGATTGTGACCAGGTTTCCAAGCTGGTTCTGATGGTTTCTTGTGATCACGAGCCTTGTTAGAGGCTGAGTTGGTTTTGGCTCTGTTGCTTGGATCAAATTCACCAGTTGAGGTATGGTTTGAGTCCATGCCAGGATTCGATCTCTTGGAGTCATATGGATCGTCTTCTGAAGACGTGTAATTCATCTGTAATGCATTCCAAAAAAAAAAAAACAGAAGATTAGTAATAGCTTGAGACAAAATTGATATAATGAGATTGCATTGTTTTCAAAAACCAACACATTCTCGATTATCAGACTCAAAAATTTGAAGACTACACATTTCCATCTAAGAAGCGAAAATGAGATCACTTCTTTTACAACTCATGATAAAATTGAAAGGGATATGTGTAAAAGAATAACAGGATTACACAAATGGGAGCCAAATTCATATATTCATATCAGTGAACAAAACTGCAAAAAGAAAAAACTCCTTCAAGGGATATAGCTCACAGGCTCACAGCTCTTGTACACGTCTGTGTTAAATTAATATGACAGAACTATACATTGTTGCAAAAACAAACAAACTAAGACATAGTTGCTCTTGGAAGAACTTTAACATCTAATCAATCATTTTAGTCAACTGCGTTCATTCTTCGGTTTATCTAAAAAAAAGACTGTTTCATCATTATTACTTGCTCAGAGTTCATAGATTGTAGCTACAATTTGCGGATGCATTTTAAAGTGAACAAAGATGGTTATAAGCGGAAATATTTTGAAACCATTCAAGTATTGATTTAAGTAGCTAGGGGCACAAGATAGATGATCCAAGTACGCCTGATGAACTGATGATTCATTGATTTGATAATTAACAAAGGAAACATGCAACAGTTTCTTTTTTTTAAGAACCCAACATTCCAACAAGGAGCTTACTCAACATTTGCATACATGCTTTCAAAAAAAAAAACATTTGCATACATCCGCAACACATAATAATTAATCAAGTCTTGGTCCATGTAGGAGAGTAAAGTACAAGAGATAGGCAACATAGATGGAAAAAGAAAAATGGAAACTTGATGTCTTGGCTCTGTGAACAGAAAAAACAGGCAAAATTGAGTAATAAGTGGAGAAGCCAGGTTTTGAAATAATAAAATTAGAATGCCAATCCTTAATTACTTCCAGAAAAATTTGTTTACACTCGTTACATATATGAGATTGGGTTATTAGTAATCCCTTTTCAGTCTTAAGCTCATAAAAACTGATTGTATTTATAAAACGGGTGAACACAAGTTTTCGAAAATTACTAGCTAGCGGCCTTGGTCAGTCCTTCACTAATGATGAGATACGGCACAAACAACAAAGACCAATAAAAGAACATGTTGAGGAAGCTAACCTCTGACGTTTCAGCCCTCCCTCCAAGCTTTGAGGACATCATTGGCGCAACCCAGCAACGCCCTTCAAATCCCTGTACAGATTTATGCTGAAAGCCCATTAGTTTCTACTGATAAAATCTATATAGAGGATATAAAAGCAAATTATTGTGACTCAAAATTTTATGTTTCTAACTTCTAATGTTCGAGTTCCTCACAACATTTTATACAATCTTGCCGATATCATTCATTTTTTATTTATTCACTGCAGGCCTTAAAGTCGGATGTGCAAGTCTTCTATCTATGACAATTGGCACTAAGATTTAAGTTTGACCATTATATAACTGATATAATGGATGTGAGAACATGATCTCTTTTGAGTTGTTTCTCTGTATTTGTTGGAAGCACGTATATTGACATGAACACAGCTAAATGCCCAAAGATCCCTCAGCTTTGACCAAATCCATACGTACACTGTAAACTAACCCTTTTTCTTCCTTCTAATAATGATTTTACAGGAACCCTACATTTTGTTGCACAATAATGTTGGACATGCCAAGCACAACAGAACCGTATCAGTCGATTTATTTTCTTCTTTTCTAGTTATGCAATCTGGTGACCATAAGTTACGTACAAACTCTTCCTAGTAGCAACAAAAACTGTATCAAAAACCAATTCAAGTTGCACCCAACCAAAAAAGAGGAGCTTTAAATTCTTGTCATTGAGTTAAAAATTGATTTGCAACACAACAAAATTATATTCACTACAAATGCGAATTTGTCATGTTTCACCCCGTAACTTTTTTATAGTGTTAGCCCTATTTCATTTTCATGCAAATATGTAATGTCACAATATGTAATGTCACAAGAGAGTGGGGAACGAACCACTTATCACAATGAGAACAAGCTAAGCAAGTTTCCACAGGACAGCTTATTTCCTTCGTCTTGAAAATTAACAACATATCATTCTATTGTATGTTTATTTTTGTATTCTGTTTTTATCAATGCCCTTCGATAAAGAGAGCATTTAGCATCTCCTAACATCCCAGAAAAGAATGATCAATCTATGGGTTGAAGTCTTTTCTTGGGTATGATGATTTTACAAACAGAAAATTTTTTAGAGAGAGAGAAGAAATTTGCAATGGTGGCAAATGAAAGAATAAATCAAAAGAATGCAAATTGATTTTTTGGAAAAGAAAATGTTTGATTTTGAGAAGACAAAGTGGAACGTGGAAAGAGGAAAAGCCGGAGGGAATGAAATAGGAAATGATCACAAAAATTATTGTTCGGCAAACAAAAAAAGGACTAACGGAAATCCGGTAAAAGCTCCCTAATACTCTGATAGTGGTGGATGTGAAATCTTTTTTAACTAGTCTCAAATTAGTGCACAACCTATTTTGTTGTTTCAGCAAATTATTGCAACATGTGTCTTTCTATATACTCCAAATACATGAGAAAAGAGAGTTTTAACGGCTAGACATCACACCTTCAACCTTAAGGTTGGGTATTGATTTTTATCGGACTCAGTGCCTTCATTCGCAACCAAAAAAAAAGTACTCTGTATTTGATTAATGATCGACCCCTTGACGGTCATTTAATGAGCCCGATTAGTGATTAATGACGCCGTCTCATATATATATCATACTTTTGTTGAATATTTTTTTCCATTTATCCCTTATATGTAACACTAAAATTTATTTATCACTTCTTTCTTCTTTTCATTCCCACCTAACACAAGTACGCCAGATCCCACGAGAACAACGCTAATGATCCTTACACACCTTTAGTGCTGGCCACAACTCGATTTGGTCCAACTTTGATTCAACTTGCCTTCAATCCGATTTCTAGAAATGTCGAACCTAAACCAAATACAAATTGACTTGACTTAATAACTTTGTAAACAGCAAACAAAAGCTTACTAAGACCAATTGACTTCAACTTGACTCAACTTCAAAATTTTATGAAACCACGACCGAACCATACTTGAATAAGCTGACTTAGAATTGAATTGACTTGTTGTTTTGTAAAATTATATAAACTTCAAAGTTGGCAGATTGTGTCAATCGGAGTTGAACCAATTCAAGGAATTCATCAATTGTTACTTTGACGATTTGAGTTCACTTGATTAGCACTTAGTTAGGAAGATCTTGAATTAATATGCAACATCCCGCCCTTTCCGGCTTAGTTTACCTTACAATATTAGTCTTGAGACTGGCACAAAGACCACCGCTTGGGATTGGTGATGGCTACCAAGGCTTTGAGCTTTCCCATAGCCGTGCCTTCTCCATGGATGAATTCTCGGAAACACTCATTGGCCACTTGATCATCCTTACTTTAGCCTCGACTTTGTGTTACGTCGGTTGAGGATCAATATATCACTGTCTCAATATTATTCATTTGCTTTTGATTTTTTATTTGGTAAAATTGTTGGGCACCCCTTTTATATATTCAACTTTGTATTAACACCCCTTCCGCAACACTTTTTTGTAAAAACACCCCCTCAAACCTTAAATCCTAGATAGGATTTGACCAAGTAGTTGTTATTGTTTTTGTTGTTGTATACTTATGTTCAAAACTACTATACTCAAGAACGAGCTACTAATGCTACAAACCTTACTGAATTCGAATTATAATCACTCACTTCGACCTTCCAAGAGCATGTTAAAGCTTCTCCTATAGTTTCTTGGACATTATGCCATTCATGAGCAATCTATTCTTGACTACTTGCGTTAGAAAATTTTGAAGGATACCCCTAGCCAATCATGCTAGAGAATTAAGTATTCTACGATCGAGATTTAGTTTTTAGACAATATTGGGCTTTCTCATTAAAGTAGGAATATGGGACAGGTCCAAACATATATATATTATAAATAAAATATAATATATCATGTGCAGATGCAATACATTATGTAATATAAAATGTATTTTTAAGAATTTAAAATTTCTCCCAACCCTCACTAAACCCTAAAAAGTGACAAATACGTCATGTCGGGGGAGGAACCTCCGCAAGAGGTCGTCACTTTGTTCCTCTCGTGGATGATATAAGAATCGTAAGGTTAGTTTTAGATAGTTTCGGGAGGCTACGGTTTCCCGAATGAGGGAGGTCTCTAGAGAGGTTTTCTACCACCTTGTGTCTTGTGTTCGAGCCTCCATACTTGGACTATGGGGAGTTCCACGAGGCTGCTATTTTGCCGATCATCCCGGAGCCCCTCATGATAGCCGTTCAAGGATTCTACAACGGTTATCACATGTTAGATACTATGTACGAGTTTTTGTTCATTTTGGTCTACCTTGTCAAAAATGTTGCTATATATTTCATGTAGCTCTCTTATGATTGGATATAGATATTTTTCTTTAGTTGTACGGTGAATCTTCGATCATTTATGTTATATGTTTCGGTGGGTCATTCTAAATGAAGGGTAACTTTTACTTTTTTGTAAAAGTATCATTGCCTTAACAATATAATGCTTCCTTTGGATATTGCATTCTCGCCATTGATTATGTTGCCATACTGGTGTATGTTTAATAGGATAATGTTTTCGAAATGCAAAGTCGGCTACGTATATATATGTAATATATAAGATATAATATATTATGCTCAGACGTAATATATTTACAAATGATATTTATACACCTTTTGTTTAATAAATAAGGAATAACATTATTATAAAATAAGTTGTCTTTAACATTAAAAATCCAAAAATTTATCAAAATCACTTAATAATATTTATAAAAACTTATACAAATACGAGGTTTCACATACTGTGTGCCAAATCCTAATACAAATCCTCGCGACTGCTGCAAACCAGACTATTATGCTGAGTATTATGAGGTTGCAGATAGTCTGAATCCCGAGACAGTAGGAAATATCATCACTTACTTCGACCCTACTGACATAAGCTGGATGGATTGTAGGGCCCGAGTTAATCAAGTTAGACTACCTGAACTTTTAGCTTGTCAAATTTGCAACTATGAGAAATTGTTATTGACAAATTAAATGGGGTATGGGAAATGGTGTAGTCTCACATCTGCTATGTACTATCCATGTAACTTCTCTAGTCATAAAAACCATGTGTTATAGAAATCTTTGTGTTGCTGTAAAAACCATGGAATTGTCTTTGCTGTAATTGCAGTATGTAGAAATATAGAGCAATCTCTAAGTAACAAGACCTCATTCGTGATCCCTTTTTTCTTCTGCAAATCTACAATTGCAGTCTCTAATAAACATTGATGTTTTAGAGTTCCACAATTGCGCAGCTTGACTTTTACATTGAAATCATCATAATGAAAATTTCAATCATTGATGAACAATCTAGTTTGTATACCAAGACAGTAATTGAACAAGATTAGGAACATAATAAAAAGAAAAAAGTAAACATATGACAATTTGCACACGCCAAAGATCTTAACATGTCGGAAGACGTGTAATATAAGGTCTACAAAGAGCGCGGATCTTCTCCATTACCCTCGGGTATTGGAATCTCAAGTTCTCTTGCTGAGCAAATGGCCTTTTGTACAAACAAAAATCAACGGTACATGTTACTTGCTCGTCGTTTTGCACGTGTTAACGGTGTAATTGCAAAAGCCCTTCTCTGTTTTCCCCCCTTTTATGTAAATTGATCATGTTTTTTGAACAAAACTTTCATTCAATCTCTCTCATTTATCAAAACAACACAATACTCAATACAGCTTTGCCGTTAATTAGGCCATAAACTACTCTAAAACTACACAAAAAAGAAGAGAGACCTTTGACTAAAAGAAACAAACACCCAACTTCCCAGCTTCCCATATGAACACGGCCATCGGCAAAAAAAAATAAACAGAAAGAAAATCAAGTGCACCCAGGCCAGGAAAAAAACAAGGATAAAGCTGAAATTTTTAAGAAGTTTTTAGGAATTTGATGCTGTTGTTGTCACTAACATAGCCAAGCCAATCTATCCAAAAAAATTCCCCGCAAATCTTATGTTTGAAGATATAAAGATCTTAGATCTATATCTATCAAAGGGTCATGGACTACATGGATATGAAAACAATTTTGAGAGAAAAGTGATAGCCATGGAGATGCGCATGCATATTGTTTAGTTTCAGTCGATGAGGTTTTTTTCTTAAAGACATGAAACTCAAAGTCAAATAATATGGGCCATTGATTTGTATTAGTACACGTGTCATTTGGTTGAGAGGAGAACTTGAGATCCCAATACCCGTAGGTAATGGAGAAGATCCGCGCTCGTCTGCAAAGTCCTTTGTTGGTAGTCCGAGGTTTTTCGCTTCTCATCAAAACGACTACTCCTTGGCATATCCTGGGAAAAAGACCATTCTGATTGAATGAATAAGTGCAGCACATGACAATGGTCTCCATGGCTAAAACATGCTAATAACTTTCACTACACTAGTTTTTGCAAAAAGAAAAAATTTCAATGACTTCCAGACTAAGGCTTGCATTATCAGTTGTGTGATAGATGAATTGGAGCCTAATGGAACTTCCTTAAACCCTTGGTGCCTTTGCACTGTAGATTTTTTGGAAGAGCTCGAAGCACTAACAAAGGTGGTAGCAATGTGGACAGAACTCATGGCCACATTGTTAGCAAAACCATGGACCGCCATCTCATCTTAAGTTTTGTCGTTTTGAAATTCCAACTTGTTCATTTCCCACCTTCTTTTTATTACATTTCTGGTTGTGTGAATTGCCTTAAATGAGGGCATTATCATGCATGTGGCTGCAAAAGTTATGGGGAAGTAGTGGCAACACAAGGTATGGGTTTTCTTAGTGGGGGAGCCCAGCCTTTTCCTTGATCGGCTAAAATGAGTTCTTTCTCTTTGAGTTTTCCAAGAGCATGTGTGGTGTGGCAACAGATCTTTTAAGGGTGGTCATGTCTTAAACGTGGTTTCGGGTTTGATCATCAGCACTGTTGACATCATTCCGAAGTAAACGGAAAAGAGAGTAGGTATCTATCCAGCACCATAAACATGGCCCATTTCGACTAGCTTCTTGCTGGCCTTGCATAATGTTTTGGCCATCTTCTGAGCGTCGTCAAACTCATGAAGATTGTGTATTAACTATTAGTCCGTTTTAGAGTTTGAGGTCGTTTTAAGTATAATGCCAGGTGAATATGATTATGAATGTAAAGTACTAAAATAAGTAAATAACAAGGAGATTTTCGTACGAGGAAACCCTCTAAATGGGGAGAAAGCATCTCTTAAAATCAGCCTTCAACTGGGATAGAAGTTGTCATTATGACGTTTTGAGCCCGACGAACTGTGCGTAGTAATGGTGATACAATATATTTGAGAGAGAATGAAAGGAGAGGGATTATCAAACTAATGTATCACAGCTCCTCTCTAAATAGTGTCGGCCTAGAGCCCTTTATAAGAAATTATTTTGGAAATCAGCATATAACATGAACGTCAAGTAAAACTAAAGCTACTTACTAAAAAATACTACTCTGAAATAAATAAAAAAACTCAAATCTTACATATAATTGAACACTTGCTTGGGTTCTTACAGTTCTTAGCAAGTGGGATGATATACTAATTTCAGTACAATGAAAAGCTTTCTTGCTAATGACAATTGTTCTACCTTTCTTTAAGTTCTTGTTCAAACTGTTGCAGTTTTTCGCGTATAGGTTTCAAAAAGGATTTAATGTCTTGGCTGATGCTTTGCCTATCCTGGTGATGAAGATCCTTGCCATCGTTTATTTTCACGTTCACCTGCAAAAAGAAAATCAATTCAGACGGTTACAGAAAATATAAATCCAAACAAGTAGTAATCAAGAAGCGAACTTCAGTGGGACAACCACTATTCAAAGGAAGCAAAATGCAAAATCTAGACAAATTGCAAACTAAAAAGAGATATAATAGCACGCAGCAGCTTAATAGCACCAGAGGGAAAAAGGTCAAATATCACCCCAGTATCAAAATTTTGCTTACTTAGGTGCCACTATTTTCAAACATAACAATCAACGTGAATGGAGACAAATTTGCTTAGTGCTGAATTCCTGATATTTGGACAGGTTTTCCAATACCTAGAGAGAGGCAACTTCAAACAAACTGCACAAAGTCAAGGTTCAATACTTCTAAATTCATACTCGTAAATCGGAAGTTGATAATTGCTTATAGTACTAATATGTACCCATTGTAAGATTGGATCGCACAAACAAAGCTATCACGAGAAACCAAAGGCTTAAAACTTCAAAATGATACTCCTAAATAATGTTTTAAATTCACGAAATAAAAAGGAAAAAACACAAAACCTAAAGAGAAAAAGAGAACATGATCATATGGGATAAACATACAAAATATCAAAAAACAAACGCAAAACAAAATGGGGCCAGAATGCACTATATCTTTAGATCAATTCCCAAATGAATCTTAGTGAGAATGGTTGAAGAAACTGGTTGAAAAGGAAAAATTAAAGCACTTTTTACAAGCGTAGTTGTCCGTCTGGTCATCCGTGCAAACATCGGAGACCTCCAGTAAGATAGTAAGAGGACATAAGGAGATGACAGAAGGAAGAAGAGGGGGAGCACGTGGCGCAAAACGTTGACTAGGTCTAACCATGTAGAAGGGACTTGAAGCCAAGGAAGGAGAAGCGGACAAGCATGGTTGACAGGGTGAGGGTTGCAAGGCGAAATTCCCCCCATACCCGCCTCCTTCCTTTCTACCGAATATTCGGTCATTAGAATCATAGGGGGCATGATGTAACGCTGATAAAAAGTTCGATATAGGGTTTGTTTCATCTGCTTCTTGATATACTTCTCCGATTGCACAGTTTGATGGTTCAGTAACTGAGTAACAGTAAATTTTGAACAAAAACAATAAACATAGGCTAGCACCCAGCGAAAATCTTAATGAAAACATTCTGCCCAATAACTGTCTAAATTCCAAACATGCAGAGAGGAAACTCAAGGTCCTTACCCGATAAAAACTACAATATGAGGGCTTCAAAAAAGCAAAACAAGACTTATGTGATGGGAAAATAACATCAAATGATAAGCACCTAAAAGGGCTTAAACATGAAAGTTCCAATATCTGAAATACACAATGCAGTTTAAAGCACCAACAGAGGAAAAATCATCCTCTGTATGAACAGTGGAATGATAGAACTAGCAAAAAAAAAAAACTGGGGTAGATAACACATAAAAAGAGATGTAAAGAGAAAAGAACGGTTGATGGTGGGAAAATCATGACTATGTGAAGCTAAAGGAAAATAAATGACAACAAAGACCAAACATCAGAAAGCAGAGATATGTAAAGGCAAAAAAAGAAGAAAAATGAAGCATTAAACAAAAAAGCTTAACATTAGCAAAATATCTAGACTGAACTATGTGATAACAACTTAACAAGTGCCGAAGGACAGGCTCCCGAAACGGTCTGCTCAACTCAACATGAAACCCCTGAAAACCAATCACCTCCCATTCCGTTCGTATCTTTCATCATATATCAACTGAAAAGACAAGTTTGGACCACCACAAGAACAAGGATAAACACGTGCTGAATTTATAAAAAAAAAACTCAAGTTCATTATCCTAAAAAACTAAATAACAAAGGATTTGAGGAATGAAATGTAAAATTCCACGTCTTTCAATCTGGGGGCATTTTGGATATTCAGCGCAACTGGCGCAAATGGCTTTGTGTATATGCTAAGAGGATGAATTGTCCTCTTAAGCTTTTTCCTTGGTTTAATAATACTCCGTACAGATTATGTTTTCATCGAAAAGAAAAAACCAAGTCTGACCTAACACACCGTATTTATCAGAAAAATACAACGATAGAGGAACTCAGGAATCTATTTAGAACTATAGACACACAAAAATATGACAAATTCATCAATGTTCATCATGGGTGCAATACTCAACAAACATTTTACTGTACTAAGACAGTTATCACCAAAATAACATGAAAACAGAAGGAGATCAACAAAGGACTTAGCGAAGTGTAATGCCAAGAGCCAAACTGAAAACATACCTCCAACTCATCTAGTTCACCATATGAAAACTCCTCGATGTCAAGAATCCCCTCTAAGTTCCTCTTCTCACCACCAATGTGCCATTCACCTGTTTGTGCTTTGGTTAAGAAGAGCTCCAAATAAAGAAGATATTATTCAGCTAAATTCAATATTGCACAGAGCCACAGACCTTTTACATGAATCGTTAACTCATACGTGTAGCCAACACGTTTTTTGTTCCGAACTGTCACTAAAAAGGCCTGCAATTTTTTTTGAAGCAACATGTTACAGAATTTCACTCTCCAAGTACCATCAACTTTAATCAAAAATTGCAGGATGAAGATTATCACTTATAGCAATGGCAATTTACATTATACACCACAAGATAACATTCAAAAAGCACACTCGAGAAGGCTGACTAACACATCACGGTGACATGTGGAGTCACAACCTTGGTGTACCACAAGTAATGGACACTGGGTTCAAAGATACCTTCAAGCAAAGGGTATAATATATGATGTAGGGTCACCTATCCTGGGTAAAGTTTCCTGCTCTGGCAAGCAAAATAGTTCCAAAATGGATTGGACATGTGTTCTTGGTGCACGTCGCATATCCCAGGACACACAGAATCCTTGCTGGGACAACCGTGACACGTTTCAGCAAGGCTTGTGCCTCACACAGCTGTGTCCCATTCTTATTAAAAAAAAAAGCCTGCTACAATACTTCTGTCCCTCCCCTAAAACCACTGATACTTCTATTTCCCACCAAAGATTTAAAAAAAAACGATCCCAATCTTTCTCTCCGCTCCCATCCCTCACCACAGCCCACTATCAAACCTCACTCTTTCACTCTTCACAACCACTTACACACAACCGCAAACACTGCCGCCACAGTGACCTATGTTACTATGTAGCATAACCTTACTTGTCCACAATATTAAAATTGTTTTTCTAGTTTGGATTTTTCACAAGATTTTAAATATATTAAAAAAGACAAATTATTCCCCAAGTTTTCTTTCTTCTTTGTTCTGCAAAAACATAGCCCTCTCTATCTCTCCCTTGATCCCTTCTGTCAAAGCCCTTCCACCCTCACAATCACTATTCACCCTCTGGCATCTACGGCTGTGCCTTCACCATCTCAAACACTAGGTCGTCAACCAGGGTGGATAGACATTTTTTAGATAGGGAAACAACTTTATTAACGAAATTTGAGGACACCTGTTTGAGGATGAGAGAATCTCATAGACATGGAGTTAGTAAAACTGTGTTGTAGGATAGTTATTGGTATATCCTCATAGGCCCCTTTCGCCTTCCTGGATTAATAGGGGTACAACTCCCGGAAAAGGTCCGACCATTTCTCTCCAAACCATAAATACCATATGACAAAGACGAAAGCACAATGCCAAAAACATTTCTTCCCCTTGGCTCCATTTAGACCTGCTTATTTCCCTTTGCAAATAGTTCAACACTGAGCTGGACAGTTCCAATGTCCCCTCTAAACTTGAATTTAGCTTCCCTTAAGCTGAATGTAAACTATAGAGGGAATTTGGATGTGAACTATAAGGAGAGTACATCTTCTTTAAAAAAAATATATATAAGGAGTTGTACATACATTACACAAGGGACCAACCTTAACCAGACAGAAACTCAAATTTTAAACAATCTATTCAGTATAAATTGAACCGAGGACCAGGTTTAACTAATCTTAACTTGAATGTGAACTATAGAGGGACTTTGGTTGAAGAGTGAATTCCTGATTGATGAATGTTAGTTGAAATGAAATTGGCTTCAACTAGGCTTGTTGGCTTCAAGTAGACTCCTTTAAAGTTGGGGTAAATCTAAAAGGGATGTAGTTAACACAAACAAAACCAAGGCAATGAAAGAATTGAACAATTAACATTGTTGTGACTCGTCGCTTGTGCCCATTGAAGGGTATTAAATGTCGAGTTGTCAAAATTATGCTGTCAATACAACCTTTTCATACATACTAGTGCATTAACTGCATGAGATAATTATATTGAGCAAATGCTCCTGGAAGTTGCGTAGGTTCGCATTCAATAGTATTTGGGGGTGCAAAACCACAAGAGAATGAAGGTCTCAATTTATCATGTTCTTCGTTCATTGGCCTCATCAATCTTCTTTTCTCATCGGTATCAGACAAGATTTTTTTTTACATTAGTTGCACCAGCTCCTTTGGTTCTCACCCATGAGAAGTTCAAGAAAATAACTTTACACATATTAAACGAGGGTTTAACCTTGCTTGATTGCTTTACATTAGCAATGCCTCATCGGTCATAGCTCTCCACTACCTTCTACAAAATAAAAATTTAACTACATTCCCATACATCTGTTTACTCTACACACCATGACACCCAGTAGTACGAAATAGAGAAACCAAAGACTTTTGGTTTTCAGATTCAACCTTCTAATACAAATTACGGGTGTGACAACAAAAAGAAATCATAACAAGGATGTAGCTACATATAAAAGGGGGTTCCAGAAAAATCTTAATCCTAATATTTTCAGTACAGATATATAGCAAAGAAATAGAGAAAACAAATCAATGTCCAAATGAAATACACCCACTTGGAAAACCCAGTGCGAAATCACCCATGAGCAGTATGATATTAACCATGATCAATGGTGTGCCTTTCAAAATTCGCTATTCAATTCTCAAGAACCAAATTACACCTAAACCTCATGATACAATATTTCCACATGATTTTCAGTGTCCTATATAATTTCACATATCTAAATTCACAGAGCATTTGGCCTGCCCTTTGTGTTTTTCTTCTCCATCATTCCCAATATAAAGGGTAAATTTCTCTCCACATTGACCAAAAGCAAAAGCATCAAATTGGAGCTTTTGCTTTTGGTCATTTAAAGTGTCTTTAGAACCTTTTGGTCGTTGATTTGTGATGGACGTGGAGAAGGAGGGAGAATGAGGAAAAAATTACAAAGGAGAAGCACTTTTAAAGAGACTCTAGGCCACAAGCACCATCATATTCATAGTTTTTCTCTACTACAACAACAACAACAACTCAGTTTAGTCCCATCTCAAATGGGGTAATGAGGGAGTCTGATGTACGCATCCATACCCCGAAAAATCGGGAGATTGTTTCCAGAATGACCCACTTAGTACCTTTATAGTTTTTCTCTCTAATTCCTAAATAACTAATATTTCCAAGAGAATTCCCCCCTCACCCATAGAGTGACCCTACTAGCGGCTAATCCTAACCCAAACAAAAAAACTCGCTCCCTCTATTTAAACTTTAATTTTACAATATTGAGTTTACCCCAAAAAGAAAATTCTCATACTTTGTTGAAAGTTGTTCTCTCGCAAATGATCAGATTACGCCTCCAATTCACTTCAACTCTCTTAAAACTCTTATTTTCTTTTCTTTATGTTTTTACCGCGTGTGAATAAAGGGCAAAAAAGGGAAACTTCCCCCTTCTACCCTTGTCTTAAAACACTATGTTACAGAGGAGTGAGTGAACCACAGTGAATATTTACATCGAAATGAGCACATGTCAAGACACCATAGCAGTCATTACAAAACGTCAATTGAAATCTGAAACAGAAATCGAAACACATTTGAAAAACATTTGAATCCAATACATTTGAAGAACTACGAGAATGACTACAAGTATTTTAAGCCAAACACCCTATAAAAGCCATTCAAATTCAAATAAAAGTATAAAGCCAAAGCTCAAGTAACAGCACCCCTAGGTTCATCAGCATGAAACATATTTGACTAGTCGGCTACAAATCGAAATGCATGAAACGAGTAACCTCGCCGAAGTGACTGATAGACTTACATCGCCTGTACATCTTGATATTTCAGCCAATTCGGCTTTGCCATTAGAGAATTCCAAGGTGCTCACAGATTGAAGCAATTCCTGTAAATAAGGTTCTATATCAAGGAAAGCAAAACCTCTGGCTGATTTCAAGACTAATTTCAAAAAAGTAACATATTAGTACATCTTAAGTAGCGTAAAAGATTGGGAAATAAATTCTTCCTAAGCCAAGACTGGATTGTCCTTGAAAATTAGGGGGGTAATAGCTTGAAAAACAATTGAACACGCAAAGTAAAAGACATGGAGGTATATACAAGAAAGTCAAGAAGCAAGAGTAATGATTGCATAGATACTCTGTGAAGCCAACCTATATACAAATTGGTCTGACATCATACTACACGATGGCAGGCACGCATCCTTCAGAGTTCAGACAGATAAACATCTACTGCTTGGTTGGGGACATTAAGAGAGCCAAACATCTGATATCAATAACATTGTAGAGAACAAACCTTAATACGATCAGTCGCCCATTTGTTCAGATTCTTTTCCTCCCAAGTTCCAGCCTAAACAACACAGGACAAAGGAATCAGAGAAATGAGATTCATACCATTGCACAATAAATGTATACAACCACCAGGATAAAATTAACAGATTTAAAATCAAATTTTTCATCATATTACGCTCTTAGAAGTTCATATCCAATAAACAACTCTATGGAGACACACCCCACCCAAATAAAGAACAACTTGATGGAAAGTTGGCCTTTCCATGTTGTAATGAGATAATTAGGGCCTTAGGAGAGTGTCTCTATCAAAAGTTGTACATTTATGTTTCTATATTATATGTAACAAACAACGGTGATCATTTGGTCAAAAGAGAGAACAACTTGATGTACTTCGAGATTCAGCTCAGCATACAAGATGGTAACAACCACGAGTTAAAAACTATTCTGGTCTGCATTCACAAGGGTCAAATGCAAATCCTAACTAAATGACAAATTTGCATTTACAGAACTATCAACCAATATCTTGTTAATATATGTGCTGTATTAGGAGTCTCAGATTATACACTTGAAATGAGACATAAAATAGTAGAACATTCTCAGACATTAATAAGAAGTCGAGGACAGACAGACAGACATAGCAGGGGAAGGAGATGTTTACAATTGCACTTAAACACGTTATTATTCTTCGTCTCCAAAGCTATTAACCCAAATCCATTTGAAGTCAGCTAGCAAAGACCAACGAGGTACCACACAGACCAACACACCCGACCCCCTCCCACACACGGGCGCTCATATGCTAAGCTCAAAATCGTCGTACATAGGAAAGAGTCAACTGTACAACATTGAACTTCACAACATTTACCTCCCTTCACCTACCACACAAAATCAACCAATTCCCTACTGATTTCATGTATAGCACAATTGGTCCAAGTTTTCAATTTTCATCGTCATACACAAGAAACAAGTGCCAATGTCGCCACATCCACTAAAACGGGTCAGTAATCCTACATCATAAATCATAAATCTTCTGACTTTTCAGAATTAATAAAAAAAAACTGTCACATTATGGGACAAAAACTCAAACTATTACAACAGCTCAAGTGAAAACTCAATCCCTACACCTTCTCCATAACAAGATGCGCGCCTAGAAGGATACAGAAGGTCTTTGCTTTTCAATAATTTAGCATCATAAATCATAAAGCTCACGACTTTCAAGGTACTAACGACAACAAAAAAAAAACTCAAAACTCTCCGAATTCAAATTACCCCATGACCCTATCCTTGACAAGTTTAAATATGCGACATGTAGAGGGAAATAAATAAAAAGGAGAAACAAAGCAAATGTAGTAGTTGTATTAAAATGACTATAATAACCTTGTTCCAGACGGAGCCAAGGGCGGGGGGCTGCTGAGAAGGCTGCCCCTGCCCGTCGTTGGAAAGCTTCTTGGGAACGGGCAATGGGGCAGCGTCCACTCCTTTCTCTCTCACCCAGTACGTGTACGATGACGCCTGCTTCTCTTCCTCTGCTGTTGTCGACGTCACTACTCCCTCCATTTTTCTTTTTCTTTTTTCGGAAATGAATTTTTTTAATTTGAATGGAGTTTATGAGCTTGGTGTGTGGTGAGATCTGAGGGAGGGGTAGAATGGGAAGAAGGGGTTTAAATAATGCGACGGAGGGAGGCTGTTCGGGAAGCTTCCCTGTGGTTTTTTTGAAAAAATGGATTCTTTTTTTTTCTGGAAGGTTCGGTCCTGGTTCTTTGGGGAAAGGCCGAAAGGGTGAGTGGGGGACGGATGAGGAGGGAAGGGAAGGGAATGGAATGGATTTTGTGGCTAGTCAAGACTTGGAAGTGTCATTGAGTCAACGCTGTATTGTGATCTAGTTTCTTGGATTTCTTGATGCACGTGTGTTCCCGTTTTCAATGTAAGGAGTTTAAAAGAGACCAATGTAGATGAGTTGAAGTTCAAGACTGTTTGGTTGAGAATTTGAGATCAGAGTTTAATTACGAGCAGTGCTTTTTCTTGTACGAGTATGAGAGAATGGAATTGTGTTTTCTCCAATTTTTCAGTGGACTAATCAAATGAATTGATAATAAATTTGAGACTTATAAAAAGGGAAAATCGTAGTCACACCCTTTTTTATATACTAAGTTTGTAAGCACACTTCTTTTATATTCAAACTAGTTTGACCCCGTGCTACAGCACGGCACTTTTATTGTGTTTTATTTTCTTTAGGTTTTATGTAAAATTAATTTATCCTCATTTTTATTTTGTTCTCTTGGTTGAAATGAAAGTTATGATACCTTTTACGGATGAATGTAATTTAACTATTTTTTTTTTTGGTGAAAAAACTTTTGACTCCAATAAATTTCAAGATTTTTTAGTTGAATGCAAATCGATACGTTTAATGACAAAGAATATAATATTACCATGTCGTACTTTGCACAATGCTCTCCTTTTTCTATTTAAGTAAGTAAAACTTGAACCTTTTTTTTCAACAATTAAAATTTATTAAGGCTGATATAAAAGGTTAGGTATGTATCTAACACTTTATACCCGGGTGTACCGTTCACAAATTTGCGTTTAAGCATCCGAATGGCTAACTACATAATTAAATCAATGTTACTCATTTGGAAAACGAAAACATGAATACATTTGATATTCACTAAAAATGCTCCCGCGATGATAAAATTTTGCATCAATCATGCCTAGCTAGCCTCGTCCTAAGCTAGTAGCTAGTCTTGCACTACTCTTGCCTTCACTGGAACTTGTACAATCAGTCTACGCGATATTGATGAGTCTATCATTTGATAAGATCATGTCAACATAATTTTTGGAAGGAGAAGATCACCGTACAAATATCTCTTTTTACGGGGCTGGGCTGAGATAATCAATGATTTTTTCTACCAAATTAATACTCCGTAGTAACATATGTACGAAAAAAAATGTTTTCAAAAGAGAAGGATATTTATTCTTGCCAAAATAATAGGAAGGGTAATTATAACTTTCCGAAATAACTCTCCCAGCATCAGAAGCAGAAAAGGCTCCTATTTTGTTGCCTTCGTTGGAGGAAAACGTATCTTCCCTATAATTCTGAATTTGATTGGCGCCCAAGCATTCATTTTTTGAAAATTTTACAATTTTCTTCTTGAATTTTACGAAATGCTATTAAATTAAATGTTTGATGGACGAAATGACATGGCTTTTTTTTTAACATGTCATCACCACCTCAGCTCCTTGAACCAATTGAATAAATACATGTATTATTTTTTCCCTATTAATGGGGGCTAGAGCTAATATTTTCTCTCTCCCAGCTTCTCTTTTATATAATAGTAAGATTTGTAAGTACACCCCTTAAAATCAATATGTGTTGTTCAAACACCCCAAAATTGACTATTTAACCAAAAATCAATCTGAAATTCCCCTTTTACCCTTATTGACCCAAGTTGACCATTTTAAAATTATTTAAAAGAGATGTAATAATTAAAATTGAAGTAATTTCTAAATTATAGTTGAATTTCATAAACTTTTTAAAGGATAAAGGAAAACAATTAGGGATGGGGATAAATTAGAGGAGTGTGATGAGGGAGGGGGGGATTGATTTTTTTTTATAAAATGGTCAATTTGGGTCAAACAGGGATAAAAAGGGAATTTCGGGTTGATTTTTGGTCAAATGATCAATTTTGGGGTGTCTAAACAACACTTTTTCATTTTAAGGGCTGTGCTTACAAACATTGGTATATAAAAGGGGTGTGCCAACAATTTTCCCTTATAAAAAACACAAAACCCTCCCAAAAAAAAACTTAGGTGTGTTTTGGTCGGCTGAAATGATATGAATTGAAACTGAACTGAACTGGAAAAAACTGAACTGAACTGAAAAAAACTGAAAGATGCTGAACTGAACTGAAAAAAAACTAAAGATAGTTATAATTATAACTAAAATTGAACTGAGCTGAACTGAAAAAAAAACTTAAAAATGCTGAATTGAACTGAAAAAATCTGAACTAAACTGAAGTGAACTGAAAAAAACTGAACTGTAGTACTACCGACGAACAAAACACAGCCTTATATGAACTTGTTTTATATATGAAACGGTGTCATTAACGATAGAAAAGTATGACTAATGATACTTCTCAGAGGTTATTAATGGCCCTCCATTGGCCATTAAGTCCCCGTTTTATACACAAATTTTTTGATTACGAAAATTGTTGTATAAACTTTATTTGGTGTGGGGAAAAAAGATGTTAAGGAAAAATTATGGAAATTCAGTGTTATAGATAGTTAAATTGGTTTTTTTTTATAATGAAGTTATATTCCTCGTAAATTTAGTCTACATGATTTGAGCTAACCAAATGACACAAATTTTCCGTTCCCATATACTGACATATCTAACGAAAATAATTGCCTAATTTACAAGAGACATTAATAAAATATATGCATATGTTAAACTGCTTAAATGAACAACAACAACAACAACATCAACAACGACAACAACTCAGGTAATAAGGAGGTCTAATATACGCAATTTAAATGAACGAAGGCACTAATTGTAAATGTAAGAGTTGAGAAAAAACAAGGGCCAAACTCAAATAGTATAAAAAACCCAAACTTCCAGAAATATAAATATATTAAAGGCAAATTAATTAAGAAAGTATGCATGCAAAATTCATTCACGTATAGATATAGATAAACCATATTGTAATTGTCTAATTTTGTTTAAATTAAAGAAAAACTTACATGATTTTTTTATCTGTCATAAGATAAATATAAATTACACCTAACGTTTACTTGAATGAGTTTAATATCTACATGTCTTTAGCTAAACATGCTATATAAAGTGCATAATAATGATTTAAAAAAAAAACTTATTCAAAATTATTCAAATTGAAATTTTCACAATTTTCTTTTTCCGTGATTCTTTTGCAACATAAATAACTTAAACATTTTAATACATGTGCTACTTTATAAAACTTAATAATGAATATATATGACTATTAATATATGGGATAAGTACTAATATAAATAAGGGTCGTACAACTAGTGGATTTAAAATCTATCTATAATACATTGTATAATATATAATATAATATGAGAGTCATAAGATTTCGACACTGTTGTGAACTTAGAGTTTCAAAAATGGAAAGGCCCCTGCAAGTGTGTGAAGACATAAGGTGTGGACTTTTTACTAACAAATCCTCGTTTATTACACCCTATTGACAATATTTTTTTCTACTATATTCACACTAGGAGTTTCATTATTTCAGAACTCAAAATGGACAATGTAAAATATTTATATTTACATATCAAAAAATATTTATGGAATGGAACTTTCAGCTTGAAATCAAGAATTTTACTATTATATAAAAGAACAACTTGGACAGAGAAATAAAGAACTCCCACCCTTTTAATAGGAGCAAATTATATTGTGGCATTTTGTGATTGACTTTCAATGCTTAGGTGTTTAAAAAAATAGCTGATGTGGAATCTTCTGATTAAATATTTCACCCATTTCGTATAAAAAATTGCTGGGAAAAAATTTAAAACAAAAATTGGTTTGTCATTTATATTGTGGAATCACAACTATTGGGCAAGATATATGTATGATCTTGGTATGGTAACAATTTTCCTAATTGCCTCTGATGTTTACATCAATAAACAGAGAATTTTGGAGAAAGATATCTTCTCTTTCGGTCCTTCCTAATAAGATAAATAGAATTGGCTAACATATTTAATTTGCTTCTTCCCCTTGATTTATTTCTTTTATTTTTAAGTTTTTAATCTTACTGCTTCCCTTTAGATGCTTATTCCATTCATCAAAACACACGCTCATCACCCGTCTCACTTACACATTCTTCCCCTACCCTCCCACTTCTCTCCAGATTAATTCAAGATAAGTAACCATCCCTTTTCTCATTTACCAGATCTCGATTGTCCAAGAAAGGCTTATGTTCATCCTAAATTCAAGGTAACATATAACGACCGCATAAATGCATCGCTACTATCATGCTCTCACTCAACTTTTAATATTTTTGTTTCTTTTAAATTAATTCAATTAGAAGGGAAATATTTGTTAATTTACATTATCTGGATTGACTTTGATCAATATATATACAGTGTAGTTCTTAGTCTTTTTGGAATTTCTTATGCGTTGAGTATACAACTTACATCCACCCCACTGCTAATGTTGAACAAGTGATTTAAAGACACGTTCGATTGTACGAGTAAGTATTACCGGCAATATTTGCCAAATAGATAGATACATCATTATTTCAAACCTTCTTATTGTGGTATAATACAGGAGCTTCTATACAGCGATTATGAATAGTTATCTCTTTTGTATTGTATTACATGGACGACTGTAGCATGTCCTTCAAATTGCACTTACAGTATAATTTTGATAAGTCTTATGGTCATGTCATGATCACCTTTTGTTTATGATCTGGTGCATTCTTTCTCACATAATATCATGAAGCCATAATAGAGGCCAGGTTTGACCACTGCCAAATTGGTTTATATTGAGTGTCAATGCATTCTAAAAGTTAGTCAGAAGTATTAAAATGTTTTGCACTTTGACAATTGGGTTTAAAGTTCCAGTGTGACTTTGATGGTGGGGGTGTGGAGGATTTAAATGATCAGTCGTGTTAATCTTTATTGATAATAAGATTTGGTTACTCTTGATAATACAATATATAATTTGTTGCTTCATATCCCTTGCATTTTCTAAGGTAATTTTTTTTTTCAGTTTGTGCAAAGGGAGTTGCTTAATTCCAAACTTTGCAAGCCCCCCTATCAAGGAAGAAAGAAGCAGTTATTCCCAAGGCGTTGGCATTGATATTGATAGAAGTCTCCAGTTGATATTGATTTGGTGAACTCAATATGTAGGAATTTTGATCTCTATGAATACCAGGATTACACAAGACTATGAATAGTGTATGACAGTCTTCACTATTGCATTAGTTTCGACAATTGTACAAGTTTCATCAATCTATATTATATACTAAGAGAGGCTACGGATAGAGAAAACTGGATGAGCCTTTCCTTTTATCGTTCGGCTTATGCTTAGGTGTAAGATCGGGATTGGCCTAAAACTCCAGTTAAATTAATAAAATTGCCATAAATTAATTTATGTTTCTTTTCTTAAAAAAAAGTCTTTCAAAAATGCCAAAAGGAAAAGAAACAAAAAAGAATCCAGAAAATATTGATTGAATTAGGAATAATTAATAGTTTGTTATTGTATTGGAAACTATTTTCGTTAATTTGGAATAATATAGTTTTTTTTTTATGGAATAAAATAATTTTTAGATACATTGTAAAAGTAATTAGGAAAAGCAAAAAGTAAAAAAAAAGTAACTAACAGCTAGACGACGTACACCTAACTAATGTTGTTATGACCTCAAAAAAAAAGTAACGTTGTTATTAAAACAAAAAAAAAACTTTAAGACTCCTAACTAACTTAGCCACCTAGGTGGTCTTTCCCAACAAAAATAAAAATAATGGCATGTATAGAAAAATAGAAAAAATTGTATGCATTAACACTTTATAGTTTAAGGTTTTAGAAAATTTTGTATGAACCCGTTTCATATATGAGACTGGATAAGAGGGAGTCATTATTGTTTCAGCAAGTCTTTGGTACACCGGATGTACGCGTACAGCGGGTGGATTTAATAATAAAGCTACCAACTAATGACATTAGAAAAGAGACTAATGATATATATTCTAATGGTTTGAAAAAACACTCGGTGTACCTAAGAATTGGAGTTACTGTTTGTCGATGGGTCATTATCCGAAGGGTCGTTGTTGTTTACTCGATAGTTCATTAATACCCAGTCTCATATATGAAATGGGTACACACAATTTTTTTTGTGGTTTATATGAATAATTAGATACTACTATAAAGTGTTTGGGTCATTAGGATGAAATAGGGCAGATTCTTTAGAGCTGAACTTTATTAAACTAAATTTAACAGAACTGAACTGAAAAAAACTTAACTTTTTGCTTAAATGTTTTTACAGTCAACATGTGTTTCGTTTGTCTGTAGAGTTTTTTTTCCAGTTTAGTTAAGTTTAGTTTAGTTCAGCCTATTTCAGTTTTTTCATTTATAGTTATAATTATAATAGCATTTAGTGTTTTTCAGTTCAATTTAATTATTTTTCAGTTCACTGTAGTTTTTAAATTTCATTTCAGCTCAAATCTTTACCAATTAACAAAACAAACCCCAATCACTTATTAAAAACCAATCAATATTGAATATTCATGAAACTATTAACTATATGGTGAAACCTTTCCAATGATATAGAAATTACTACGTATGGATATCGATCGCGATTAAAACTTAATGCGTTCAAAAGTTACGAACTGAACAGAAAGTCATTGAACTAAACTGAAAGTAAGTTGAGTAAAACAGGCCTGATAGTGCAGTATATGTAATGAATTGAATAAATTGATGAATTGATTAGTAAATTTAATAGAGTTTTACATTTGACAAACACATATGTTGTCAAATTCCGTGCATCGCACGGGAGCTGCACTAGTATTATTTACAGTAATGTTTTGCATAAATGAGAGCTTTTGGGTTGACATATAAAGTTCCTTGGAATTTTACTTTGTCCTCATGATTTTATAATTCCAAAATAAATACTAAATAACCAAAAAATCTAAAACTTTCATCAACATTATAATTCCGTTTCATATGGATTAAATTTTAGTTTTTTTTTTATTATCCTGTGCTTTGGCACGGGTTATAACTAGTTAAAGATAATCTGTCCCTATTATTCATGTTATAAGGTTGGAGAGAAACAGGTTATAAGGTTGGAGAGATAGATAATAAAAAAAAATATGATTTTTCAGGTATCTACTCCTTTTTGGAAAAAACTGTTGTTTACGAAACGCAGCTATTTTCTTAAAAGGGGTGTGGTTCCATACATCTACACCCCCGAGCAGGCGAGTACATTCGTTAAATGAGAATTACACTCGTTTGTTGTTGTAAAGATAAAATTGGAAAGAAGGAGTATTAAAGTGTAACACCACGCCCTTCGCGGCGGAGGTCACCATACAGTCTTAGTCTTGGGACTGTCCCCACAAACCACCACCAATCTTCCAGCATGCTTTGTCCTCACTCGCCTGCTGCCCAGGAAGAGACTTCCTAGGAGGTCACCCATCCCAAAATTGCTGCACAGCAAGCACGCTTAACTATGGAGTTCTTATGGGATGAGCTTCTTTAAAAGAAGATGCACCTTGGTAGTATAGGTAGTCACATCAATCCTCTTAAATGGCTCATTTTTGGTGGGTGTCACAATCACCCCCACTCAATGAACGCAACGTCCCCGTTGCGGTGACAACCCCTTTGCGGACCATCACAAGCCCCAGAATCTCCCCCGCTAAGCAGAGGCTGAGTGGCTGACCAAGCACTCCTTTGGCCCTCACGTGTGCACTACTTTAACCTGTCAGCATGCGGTCGCAGGGTCGCTCTGATACCATTTGTAACACCCCGCCCTTTGCGGCGGAGGTCACCATACAGTCTTAGTCTTGGGACTGGCCCCACAAACCACCACATGTCCTTCAAGCGGGCTTTGTCCTCACTGGGCGGCGGCGCCGGCCAATCAAAACCCAAACCCTAAACCCCTAATTTATTTTCCTTTTTTGGGGTTCACCTTCCCTTATTTTTAGGGTATCTTTTTGATTTGCCGGCGAAGCCGGCACACCTTTGGTCCATCTAAAAATAAACATTTATGTCAAGTTTGATCCGCGTTGATGCTTTCCTCGAGACTGTCATCATCCCCACTAAGCCCCTCTACCTTCATTAAACCTATTCTACTTTTCCTTTTTCAAAAATTTAATCCAATTTAGGGTTTGGGTTTTGATTGGCCGGCGCGGCCGATAGGCGGCGTCGGGGAATCAAAACCCAAACCCTAAACCCCTAATTTATTTTTCTTTCTTTTTTGGGTTCACCTTCCCTTATTTTTAGGGTGTCTTTTTGATTTGTCGGACCTTTGGTCCATCTAAAAATAAATATTTATATCAACTTCATGTATTATCATATTTAGTCAATATCAAGTTGAAGTATATAAATATCAAGATATAGGATGATTTTATCAAGTTTACCAAAAAAAATGCACCTGAATTAATATCAAAGTTGTATGATCATTTTATCAAGTTGAAGGTAGGAAATATCAAGTTTCGTATTAAAAAAAAAACATCTGTATCCGCTACTTAACGACTTTCCACCGTTAGTTAATTTTTGGGCCCACTTTTATTTTTTTATTTTGAGTGGATCGCGAGCCCCCACAGGTATTGGATGCAAATACCCGGTATGTGTGTAGAATTGCTCCAAGCAATGCTTCACCTATAACCACTATAGGTACTATTGGGGTATAGCAGGTGGGGCCCGCCACTCAGAAAAAATAATAAAATAAAAAAAAAACTTTTTTATTTCTTTTTTGATGCTACACATAAAAATTTTTTTTTTGCTTTCAAACATTTTGTATATTAGTATCTAATATTTGTACATCATTTAGTTCTCGCTTGTATATTTGATCACTTAAATGAACAACTTATTTGTATATTACTATCCTATATTTGTACTTCATGTAGCTTCAAATTGTATATTTTTTCACTTATATAAATTCGCATTTGTATATTAGTAATTGTATACCATCATATTACGATTTATATATGCATGAAGTCTATTTTGTATATTTGTACATGACTACATATAC
>ONZK01000105.1:26913-43095 GCA_900322385.1 Pharnaceum exiguum | reverse complement strand
GGGGGGGGGGGGGGGGGGCTGTCAACTCTAATTGCATAGTGGTTACTGTTTTAGGACAGTCTCATTAGGAGGATAAATAGGTTGGGATGGAGTATAATGATTTTGCTGCAGTATCAAGGTATGCCATTGGGTCCTTGCTCCGGTGTGTGTTTTGATTGTACTTTACGATGTTGGTGTCATAAAGTGTAGCGAATGAGGATAAGTCGTCCTGTTTGTTATACCATTGAAAGGATGTAAAGAATAGGTGTATTGTTGGGTACTACTGGAGAGGAAGAAAAAAGGGTGGGGGAGTAGACCGTGAGTATTGAATAAAGAGAGCCAAGGATGATATGACTAGCTATTGATTGAACTTTAAAATTCACACTGAACGGGGTTATTACTGTATAACAACCAGACGGACCTCTACACATGAAGGACTAGATCTCACTTCTTAATCCTTGCGTGCAATGTTTTATTACTAGACTGAGAGTCTGACATTGCTTGCTGAAGTAGACTCAGAGTTGATTTTTAGTTGTATTGAATGCTGCAGCATACACATGTGGTAGAGCTGGGCTTTTGGAATTGATTGCTAAACAAGTTAAGAGTTTCTCAAATATTTGAGTCAGTGTTCATTAGCCTACTTTTTGGGGTTGTTTAGTTATAGTGAGCTCGGCACATTTGATTTTTGCAGTTCCTTCCATAGGCATAATTGTTTGAACTTCATTTTCATCCTTTTGTTATCTTAGATAATTGGGATTGCGGGTCATTTGTTCTAACTCGTTCTACCTTCGTATATGTTTGGAATAATCATGTTGCATCCAAAAGTACTCACTGCTATCGATCAATGTGTTTAATTGACTTCCCCAGCCTTGCTTCAGGATCTAGTGTGGCTATCTGTTCATACTCTAACCTTTTGTTTTCATACTATGCAGTTGCCGCTTTGGTGACAGATGTAAATTCTTGCATGTTACACCACAACAGCAAAGATCCACTCCCTTTGGATTTGCTTCTCAGAACGGATCGGCTTTCCAACAGACAAATTTTCAGCAGCAGAAGCCCAACCCTTTTGGCTTTGGTGTTCAAAACAACGGTCCTGCAAACCCCACCAAGGTATCTTTTTATTGGAAAATTCTAATCTCAGTGACTCGAGAGTATTTCTGGACAGATATATGTATTCAGTATGGGGTTCTGTCATACTATTCTGCATGCATTGAATGTCATCTTAGGTTTTTGGGTAAACAAGAAGGTGTAACGCTACGTTTAGTATATTCGTTTTAGTCTCTCACCTTTGAAATTCTTGTCTGTTGTACTAATCCGCAGCCATTTGAGAACAAGTGGGTCCGACCAGAACAACCTGGAAATCAGTCTCAAAATGCTACTCACACGTGAGTAATTTATGTGTGTTTGTTATTTTTTTCACTCTCCCCCCTCTTCTTCTCTCATTTTCTCAATGTATTCCTTCTGTCCCAATGTACTATGTACCATGGGTGTTCCCATGGCCATGTAAGTTAATCTTTTAATGTTATACTAGGGTTATACAACAAAGTGCATTCTTAATCTATTAATTTAAGTTCTTAATATTGAGGGTTCGTGGCAAGGTGACTACTAAACTGGAACGGAGGAGTATATAATAAGTTGTTGTGGCATCGAAGCCATTGTTAATTAAATTGCTCACCATTCTTTCCTGATTTTTGTCATGTTTCAAATCTGTTAGGTGCACAGATCCAGATTCTTGTAAACGCCAAATTGCTGAAGATTTTCAGCAAGCTGAGAAACCGCTTTGGAAGCTAAGTTGTTACGGACACTTTAAATAGTACGCATCTTCTTACTATCGTACATCTTTTTTTTTTTGCAGCCTGGATTCTCTGAAATTGCCGGTGTGTATATTTGTGCCCTTCTGTGAATGACCTACAAAATGTCGACCTGTCCTGAGTAGATGTGGAACTATCAACTAGATACACACAATTAGGCAGTCATGAAGTACTCAAACAGGAATACTCAGAAGAAAATGAGCATTTCATTTTGTTCTGTATTTGTTGCTGTCACCATCATCACGAAAATTTTGAGAGACTCGGATGGATTATCTCATCCACAAAATACTCTCATTTTTCTGCATCAACTATAACAATTATGCTGTAGTTAGGGATAGGCCAGGTACATGGAGTTTTGGATCTTCCCATGTCTTCCCTTTCAGTAGGATTAACCTGGAGTTTGAATGACGCATGGCTTACAATTTCATATGTAGCTTAAGGAGGTGAAGGAAGAGGACAGTATCATGGGTGACAAGGAGGCTTAGTTTGAAACACTAGTTTGTAAAAGCTCATCGTGTAGTTTGTTAATGCAAGTGCCATAAGATGGGGACATATTCAAGTATAACACGAGTGTTTATGTTGGTTTCCATTTTACTTTATCTTTTAATTTGCTGTGTAAATTTCACTGCCAAGTATACCTACCCTGAGACAGAATAAATTATTCGTACGATTTTTCTCTGAAGTCGAGATTTTCTGTTGGAGAAAGCTAAGTCAGAATGATGGTATAGCAGAACCTGTACTTTCTTTTGTTCTATAATTGATAGCATAGCCAATGGCACTATACTGTGAGGACGCTAGAGAGCAGCTAGCTGCAAACTTATTGGTGCTGCATGTACTGGTGAGCCCAGCAGCATTCTGAACCCATGGGACTCTTGACTGTGAGTAATCAGAAGTTGGGCTTAGCTTTTTTTCAAGCTAGGTTTCACTAATGACTTTTGGTTAAAGCTGGCTATTTTGATTAGAAATAATTTGGTTAGCTTCTCGGACGCCAGTGAAACCTGGCTTGAAAACAACTTATGTCTGAATTCCTTGAAAAACAGAGACAGAGTGGAGCTTAAAAATTTAAGATATGGGGTGAACTGTGATGTCCGTATCTTAAAAAGTGGTTTCTTGTACTTAGAAGCATATGATTGTAGCTCTTTGGTTTCGAATCTCTCTATTATTAGTAACGTGGTTTTTTTCTTTTTTTTTTAAAACTACTACTAAAACATGTTTCCCTCCCTTTTCTTTCTGTATGCACCCATGGAGAATTAGGACGGTGGGTAAATACTCTCCCTCCACATTTTGAGGCAAAGACTCTCAATTGGATTTCATTCCCCTCCTCCCAAAGTTTATTGTCACTAAAAACAAAAAAGGAAAGCAGAGGTCCAAGTTTCTTTATAAGCATGTGCAATGTGAAATTCAGAAAGTCTACTGCTAAATTGGTGGAAATTGTTTTGGCATAATGTGCTTGAAAGTATTTGATATGTCAGTATCTTCCTAAAGGAAAAAGGATGATTTGAGCTTATCAGCAAGGTCCCACGTTCGAGTCTCTCATGGGAACTGGTCAAACTTTGGGCCCATAGGATTAGTCCGGGAAAGCCTGGACACCATGTTTTTAAAAAAAAAAAGGTGAACTTTGGAAGCTATTGCAAAAGTACTCCAAAATTAATTGATGAGGGAATGACTGGGTCACCTCCTGTCCTCTTGGGAAGTTTTGAAGTATAGTTGAGTGAGGGCGAACGAGCAACAAATAAATATTCGTAAAGCCTAGATACCCCGTGTTATCAAAAAAAAAAATGTTGGTATGGGGCTAGTCCTGGACATGGAAAGTATATATTGGCGGAACTTTGTAGGGCTTGGTTAGTTACATGAGGGCTTTTTGGTTTTCAGCACTTAGTTACAACCTAAAAGAAAACAAAAACCATTTCCACTTTTTGAGGATCACCTCTGGCTATTCTGACATGAAGTTGCTTCAGCTCATTTAAATGAAATGAGGCGATTTTTTAAATAACAGTGAAGGAAAATGTTTGGTTGTCGCTAACTTCTAGTGAGAGCATGCACATCTTATGTAGCCTTTTATCTAGTTTGTTTTCCTGGAGTGCTTTTCATGTCCTGATTCCTATGGATTGACAATAAACAGTCTTTTGCTACTAGTAACATTTTTTTGAAAGAGAAGAAGTTCATCGGTCCTCTTTACCTGCTTGCAGCTTACCATGTGATATTACTGGAGATGTCAGCTTTGAAGAGTTGCGAGCAAATGCTTACGATGAGGCTAAACGTGGAACAAGTCTGCAGTCTATTGTAAGTTAACTCACTGCTGGTTTTCTGGAATATCAATCTGTTAGTGTTGTTATCCTAGGATCTTGGCAATTTGTTATCAAAGATGCAAAAGTCATCACCTTTTGTGAGCCCTGATGTTGTTGCCTATCAAAGAGATGGTTTCGAATCTTGTAGTGGTGAATTCTCATTCTTGTTTGAATGGGCTCAAAATGCTTAACAGTTCTCTCTATACTAGTACAGCATTTCAGTCTATGGTACTAGTTTATAATGCAATGTAAGTTCATCTTTTGTGCGTTTTTTTTACATTTGTGCGGTTGAAGTGTTGTAGACAATGTTTGTTTGGAACCGTCATTGCCAGTATCGAGCCCGGATATAGGAATAGAGTTGCGTGATAGGCGAGTGACGGCAAAAGCATTGAAAACCTAGTCACATTTCTGTGGCATTGTCCAAAAGTTTCCGTTTAGCTTTGGAATTAAGGCTATTCTTTTGTTGTCCTTGTTACAAATTTGAAGGAGTGTTGGTGTTTTGGGTCTGAATATATTAGTTACATTTGTTTCTTTGAAGCGTTTTAGCATTGTATGTTTTCAGCGAAAGAGATTATCTACAAAATTGTTATATTGCATTGAATAGTGATAGGGTCCTTGGTGTTTTTGGTGAGATGTGGGTTTCTCCTTCTTCCGTTATAGAGTTACTTGCAAATTGCAACTTAGTTACATTGGGTTTGGGAGGCATAATGAGAAGAAGTAGCTGTGGCGGAATCCGATGCTAGCAGTTCGTTGGTGCATTTGGCTCGACTGGAATGCAGAATTTTCTCTCGAAAGGCTTCCTCTACTTTTGCATGTTCTACATTTTATCCGGACTTAGTTTGGGATCGGGTTACTTTTCTTGGTTCCTTGTGGACAAAATCTGTTGGGGCTTTTGTAGATGTACCTTTGACTATCTGGAATTGGTCTAGTTTGTAACTACTCTTTTTGAGGACAAATTGTCCTCTTTCTACATCAATATAAATTTTCTTATCTTTTTGCATTGAATATCTTTTTGCAGGTTGAAAAGGAAAGGAGTTTATTAAATCAAAAGATGATTGAGTATGAGAACCTACTTCGAAATCCTTATACAATACAGACACATAATGCACAGTCCAACCCCTCTTTTCCAGCAGTTGTTCCTAATGTTCCCTCCGTGACAGCTCCAAATGCTGGCTCTTCCACAGTCCCTAGTTTTGGTCAGTTTGGTGCATCAGCTAACATGACTTTTGGTGTGAGGCGAGTATTTGTGATATTATCTTACCTTTCTTTGAATAGTGTATTCTATGAAGATTCAGTGGCTGATTGGATGTTGGCAATATGAGGCTGGGGATTGACTTCTCTTGTAGACATATTTTGTCTCCTTTGTTGCTTATAGCTGAGAGTGTATTTTGATTACAGTACTCCAACTCCAGCAAATACCCATATTGGGCACTTTCAAGGTTCCCCTGGCCCTGGCCCATCTGGAAGTAATAATGCACCGGCAGGTGGGCACGTTTATATTTTCGAATTTCATAGGGCATCTAGCGCAATTTTTTTTTGTTGACATATATTTTTCTGCTACTGTCCCCACACTTGTCATCTTCTCTAGTATAATGTATGTATATTATTATAGGTATAAGAGATGAATCTCGATGCATTTTTAACTTCCGGATTTTTCAGGTTCCTTTGGCAATCAGGTTCCTGCACAGGCTGGTGGAAATCCTTTTAATTTTGGGAATACTGGTATGGGTGGTCAAGGTTTTGGCGGTAGTGGTTCGAATTCTCAGGGATTTGGAACTAATGGTACGAATACCCCTCCCTTTGGCGGTAGTGGTGTAAATGCTCCAGGCTTCGGCAATAGTGGTGCGATTACTCCAGGGTTTGGGCAGTTTGGCAATGGCAGTACCCCAGGCTTCAAAAGTGTTGGTGCAAATGCTCGAGGCTTTGGCAATAGTGGTGCAAATACTCCAGGCTTTGGCAATAGTGGTGCAAATACTCAAGGCTTTGGCAATAGTGGTGCAAATGCTCCAGGCTTTGGCAATAGTGGTGCAAATGCTCCAGGCTTTGGCAATAGTGGTGCAAATACTCCAGGCTTTGGCAATAGTGGTGCAAATACTCCAGGCTTTGGCAATAGTGGTGCAAACACTCCAGGCTTCGGCAATAGTGGTACGAATGCGCTTAGCTTTGGCAATAGTGGCGCAAAAACTGCAGGCTTTGGAAATAGTGGTGCAAATACTCTGGGCTTTGGCAACATTGGTATGAATGGTCAGGGTAGCCAAGTGCCCTCTACTTCAGCAGCATCACCACAGATTCAGACTTCACTGGGGAGCCAGTTCACCAACAATGAGCTAGGGTAAGTTTATGTAGGACAAAAAGGCATTGACTTAGTATTAAAATGTATATTTCAATAAGATAACTAACCTCTAAATTCTTGGATCTCTCAGCTCTATAAGGTGATAGCCATTCTTTTTGTCAAAAGTGTACATTGCTTCCTGGGAAACCCAGCTTCATATTTGCATCCTTACTGCAAGGCTGCTCTTTCAATTGGCCTTTTCTCTGATCCTCTACATTTTGCAGAAACCTTGGTTCACAAGAGGTCTCGACTGTAGACCCAAGCATTTGGATGAAAGATGAATGGCAACTCTCAGAGGTAAATCTGTCACTTGCAAATTCTCCATGTGTTGTTACTTAGGTTCCTTTGCTGCTTCACTTATTGACGAGCTCTTGGAGTCCTTGCATGATACTCATCACTGTGTGCTCTTGTTTGAAGCACCACAGAGATCATGTCGAACGGGTAAAGTAAAGAGTAAGGGGTGGGGAAGTACTTAGTTCTTCTTAGCTTATTATCCTTTCTCTGTGATGGAGAAAATAATGGATTTGCGATGAAACTGAAGGGAAACCTTGAAAAGAAACTCTTTGATTAGCAAGCTACTTGTATCCCTGGAAGTACTACTGGGTAACAGGGTTTCAGAAAGCACCTTCTCCCACCTTTGTGGCTTCTGTTTGAAAACAATTAATAAATTGAATTCTTGACTACTGAATGAAAGTATTGTTGATTAGTCATCAGATAGTTAGGGAACTTGATCATTATTGGCGCTACGCTACAAGTTCAGGAAACTTCTCTTTCTTCTCTTCTGGTACAGAAGCTGTTTATTTGCTTTCAGAGTTGTGCAGGGAGATCGTTTTTTCCCCTTTCTAATGTAGGCTAGTGACAGCAAGCAAAAAAAGAAAACCTTGTCACATCTCTTTGACATAGTTCCGACAGTGGTATGTGTGGCATGCGCGCGTTTGGTCCTTTGTGACTGTGGTTCTGGAGGATAAGAAGGTTATTTTTTTTAATGGCAGAACTCGCAGAAGATGGTTTATTTGGCTTATCTGTGTTGAAGCATCTTTTTTTTTTCTTTAATTTTTTTTAATACCTTGTGAAGAAGCTTGCTTCCGTGCCAATTTCTTAACAATTAAACTTCTGAGAGTAACTACTTGTGCAGAGTACATTTGAACGACACTGACCTCTTTTGTCCACTGCAGATTCCGGATCAACCACCTCCAGCGCAATATGTCAGATAGCGTTTTTGACTGCCAGCGAGAAATTGATGCTCGAAGTGAAAGCTTCCTTTAGCTTAGCTATGATTCTAGCAGGACAAATACAGTAATCTTGTAACTAGTTAGGATCATCGTTTGGAAGAATTACAGCTCTCATGATGTATGTGGCGGCTCTTCTTTCTCCTAAAGTGAGTTCTACGAAGAAAAGGTATACATTAGAACAAAAAGAAGAAGGATCATATGAAAGCCGATGAATAGGTGAACATTTGATTATACGCATCTCAAATCAGGTCGTTTTGATAATGTACTAGTGTAGAGGTCTTTATTCGTAAATGAATGTCTTAGTCTCGTAGATGTTAGTGGCAGTTAGGCCTGTATCTATGAATTGTGGCAATTATATGAAATCCAATCTTTTAGCTGAGAGAGATTTGGCCTAATTTTGATTTTGGTTCCCAAGTTTTGCGATATATTGATCTGGGTGCATGAGGTTATAGTTTTTCCCTTGTCGACTGTTGTTCTATTTAACAGTCACCTTCAACATCAGAAATTAGAATTTTTCTATCTTTTTATAAAATGAAGGACTTTTGCAACAACTTATTCAATAATGTTAAACTCAACTTATAAAATTAGTTTAACTTTTACAAATAAAGCTATCTTATGGAGACAAATTATGAAATACGCTAACTTATTTGATAAGGTATACGAGCTTATCAATAATCACATATCGATAAGCTTTCGATATTTTGCTATTACCTTACTAAAAATATTGCCCCATAACGTATGACATATACGATCGTCTTTTTATGTCATTTTATATTTATTAGCTACATTTACTTCATCTTAACAAAATATTTAGATTGTCTATTAAGATTCAAATACACTTGACTAATCATTTACTGCTAGGTTTGAACAGACCATATTCTCTTTTCATCCAACAATGCACAAAACTCTATTCAATTAATTTCAACCGAATAAATTTTAAACTACTTTATGTTTGCAAAAAAAACATATATCTAGAAAAAGTGAAACAAGAAAGTGAAACATTTTGTTTGAATCCATTTTCGGCGAAATCACTGAGAATAATCGCTACTTCGATCCATTATCCCTACTTTAAAAATTGTTGGGAATAATGCTACTTCAACCCTTGTAGCCGTAAACGATCCAATGACATTTGAAATATGTCAAAATATAAAATTAAAATTTTGATTATGTATATATCTATTTGAATTAATGTATTTCATAGACAAAACAAAAACTAATGGTTTAATGTAAGATTTAATTTATCAAAAAACTTGTAAAATTTAATTAGATCATATATCGACATATGAAGGTCAAGTAGGGATATTCTATCATTTTTTTTTTCAATTTCGCTTCTTTTTTTTTTGCATTACTCGTTTTTATCCTCTCCACCGCCTTAACACAATAAAATGAAGGGAAAAAAAAGAAAAAAGACTCCACCGCCACAGAAATTTGTACACTATATATACGCAATAACACACGCAAAATACCCTCATTTATTTTTACCTAAAATTAATCAAAACCCTCTTCCTCTCTCTCTTCAACCCTTCACCACTGCCCTTATACACTCTCAGTCTCATCTCATATAGAGGTAATAATAATTTCCCTTCTCATTATTCTTATACTTATTATTATTATTATTGTATATTTTATTTAAATCATTGCCCTCGTTTTTTTTATATCTCGCACGCAAATCTTATTATTTCTAGGGTTTCGTCACTTTATTAACAAACGTAAAAAATTAAAATAAAACATTGATATTTCCCAGAAATATATATCTGAAATCTTGTGTTTCTCTTTGCTTTAGGTTCGTTTATTATTAGTTGTTTTTTATATTCATTTTTGTTGGGTGTATTTCGTTTCGCTGTTGTGAAATTCGATTGTTTTTGTTATTATTTCAGTTTTCCAGTTAGGGTTTTGATTATTAGAAGTAAAAGGGCATAATTTGAATGTTTCTTTGTTTAGGGACAAAGATTGTGCTTGTATGCTAATGGGTTTTTGTTGTTTTTGTTTAATTGTTTGTGAAAAGGTGAGAATTTGTGATTTTGAGAATTACCCATTTTGTTATAAGTGATTTAATTTGTGGGTTTTGTTTTTTATGTGAAATTTATTCATTTTCATGTACTGATGAGAATTTGGTGATTGATTGGTGTGTGTAGGATTGTTATAGGTGATAGTTACTACTGACAGAGATGCCGTCCGACGACCCAGAGATCGCGAAGATACAGGAGGAGAGGAAGAAGATGGAGGAGGACTTGGTTTCGCTGACGTCGGTTAACTTTGATACAGAGTTGTATGGTGGGAGTCGGCGTGAGGACTATGTGCAGTCGATTCCAGTCGATGATGATGAGGATCATGCTGAAGCTGAGAACAATGAGGTGGCGAGGAAGATGGCATCTTATACTGCTCCCAAGTCGCTTATGAAGGAGATGCCGGGTGTTGCGGCTAGTGAGGCTGATGATGGGTTTAGGAAGCCGTCTAAGATTATTGATAGGGAGGATGATTATAGGAGGAGGAGGCTGAACCAGATTTTATCTCCTGATAGGCACGATGCGTTTGCCATGGGGGATAAGACCCCGGACCCAAATCATAGGAGTTATGGGGATGTGATGAGAGAGGAGGAGGTGAAGAGGAATAAACAAGAGACATTGAGGTTGATTGCGAAGAAGAAAGAGGAGGGGCAGCAGAATAAGGGGGAAGAGGAGAGGCCTGCTGCTGCTGCGGTTGCGGCTCAGACAGCGTCACAGAAGAGGAGGAATAGGTGGGACCAGTCTACAGAGGGGCAGGCACAGGCAGATGAGGTTGTTGCGAAGAAGTCCAAGACTTCGTCTGATTGGGATATGCCTGATTCGACTCCTGGGATTGGAAGGTGGGATGCTACTCCTACTCCCGGGAGAGTCGGTGATGCTACACCTTCTGTTAGGAGGAATAGGTGGGATGAGACCCCAACTCCTGGGCGGGTAAATGACGCGGATGCTACCCCTGGTGGTGGGGCTACTCCAGGAGCAACTCCATCTGGGATGACGTGGGATGCCACCCCAAAGGGACTGGTGACTCCAACACCTAAAAGACAGAGGTCTAGGTGGGACGAAACTCCGGCTTCCATGGGCAGTGCCACACCCATGGCCGGGGCCACTCCTGTGGCTATGACTCCTGGTCCAACTCCATTTGGGGTAGAAGGGGCAACACCAACTCCGAGTCAGTTACAATCGCGCATGACTCCTGAACATTGGAACATGATGAAGTGGGAGAAGGATATTGAAGAGAGGAACAGGCCTTTGACTGATGAAGAGCTGGATTCCATGTTCCCAACCGAGGGGTATAAGGTCTTGGACCCGCCAGCTTCGTATGCTCCAATTAGAACTCCAGCACGGAAGCTTCTTGCAACACCTACGCCAATAGGGACTCCACTGTATCAGATACCTGTTGAGGATAGAACCCAGCAGTTTGATGTTGGAAAAGAGCCTGCTAATGGGTTGCCACATCTGAAGCCGGAGGATTATCAATACTTTAACAGTTTGTTGAATGAAGTGAATGAGGATGATTTGTCACCCGAGGAGCAGAAGGAAAGAAAGATCATGAAGCTGCTGCTGAAGGTGAAGAACGGCACACCTCCTCAGAGGAAGACTGCTTTGAGACAACTGACTGACAAGGCGAAAGAGTTTGGTGCTGGGGCCTTGTTTAATCGTATTTTGCCCCTGCTTATGCAGCCAACATTGGAGGATCAAGAGCGGCATCTTCTGGTTAAGGTTATTGATAGGGTCTTGTACAAGCTGGATGAATTGGTACGGCCTTATGTGCACAAGATTCTTGTGGTCATTGAGCCACTGTTAATTGATGAAGATTATTATGCCCGTGTTGAGGGTAGAGAAATCATTTCTAACTTGAGTAAGGCTGCTGGTTTGGCCACTATGATTGCTGCCATGAGGCCAGACATTGATAACATTGATGAGTATGTGAGGAACACTACCGCAAGGGCTTTCAGCGTTGTTGCTTCTGCTCTCGGTATTCCTGCTCTACTTCCTTTCTTGAAGGCTGTGTGTCAAAGTAAGAAATCATGGCAAGCTAGGCACACTGGTATTAAGATTGTCCAGCAAATTGCTATTTTGATTGGTTGTGCTGTTCTTCCTCACTTGAGGTCTCTGGTGGAGATTATAGAGCATGGTCTTAATGATGAGAATCAGAAAGTGAGAACAATTACTGCACTTTCTTTGGCTGCTCTTGCTGAGGCTGCAGCTCCTTATGGTATTGAGAGTTTTGACTCTGTGTTGAAGCCTCTGTGGAAGGGTATCAGGTCACACCGTGGTAAGGTGTTGGCTGCATTCTTGAAAGCCATTGGTTTTGTTATCCCCCTGATGGACGCCCTTTATGCTAGCTACTATACAAAAGAAGTCATGGTTACTTTGATTCGAGAGTTCCAATCGCCTGATGAAGAAATGAAGAAGATTGTTCTCAAGGTTGTGAAACAGTGTGTTAGCACTGAGGGAGTGGATGCTGACTACATCAGGTCCGATATTCTTCCAGAATTCTTTAAACACTTTTGGGTGAGGAGGATGGCTTTAGATAGGAGAAACTACAAGCAGCTTGTGGAGACTACAGTAGAGATAGCCAACAAAGTTGGTGTTGCAGATATAGTGGGTAGAGTTGTGGAGGATCTTAAAGATGAGAGTGAACCCTATAGGCGTATGGTTATGGAGACCATTGAGAAGGTGGTGACAAACTTGGGTGCATCTGATATTGATGCTCGCTTGGAAGAACTTCTCATTGATGGTATTCTGTATGCTTTCCAAGAACAGACCAGTGACGATGCCAATGTTATGCTTAATGGATTTGGTGCAGTTGTGAATGCCCTTGGGCAGAGGGTCAAGCCGTATCTCCCTCAGATATGTGGTACTATCAAGTGGCGATTGAACAACAAGAGTGCCAAAGTTAGGCAGCAGGCTGCTGATCTAATTTCCAGAATTGCTGTGGTCATGAAGCAGTGTGGTGAGGAACAGTTGATGGGTCACTTGGGTGTTGTCTTGTATGAGTATCTTGGAGAAGAGTATCCTGAGGTGCTTGGATCAATCCTGGGAGCTCTTAAGGCAATCGTAAATGTCATTGGTATGACCAAGATGACCCCACCTATCAAAGACCTTCTCCCCAGATTAACTCCTATTTTAAAGAACAGGCACGAGAAGGTGCAAGAGAATTGCATTGATCTTGTGGGTCGTATTGCTGATCGTGGAGCAGAGTTTGTCCCGGCTAGAGAGTGGATGAGGATATGCTTTGAACTTCTGGAGATGCTCAAGGCTCACAAGAAAGGTATCCGAAGAGCCACTGTTAACACCTTTGGTTATATTGCTAAGGCCATTGGTCCTCAGGATGTCTTGGCAACACTCCTGAACAACTTGAAGGTGCAGGAGCGTCAGAACCGTGTCTGCACTACAGTGGCTATTGCAATTGTTGCTGAGACTTGTTCACCTTTTACTGTTTTGCCTGCACTAATGAATGAGTACCGTGTTCCTGAGCTCAATGTCCAGAATGGTGTTCTGAAATCCCTCTCTTTCCTCTTCGAATATATTGGTGAGATGGGCAAGGATTATATCTATGCAGTTACTCCTCTGCTTGAAGATGCTCTCATGGACAGAGACTTGGTGCACAGACAGACTGCAGCTTCTGCTGTGAAGCACATGGCTCTTGGTGTTGCGGGTTTGGGCTGTGAAGATGCTTTGGTTCACCTAATGAATTATGTATGGCCCAACATCTTTGAGACATCACCTCATGTTATTAATGCTGTCATGGAAGCCATTGAAGGGATGCGAGTTGCGCTTGGTCCAGCTGCTGTACTGAACTATTGTCTACAAGGGTTGTTCCACCCTGCGAGGAAAGTAAGAGAAGTCTACTGGAAGATATACAATTCTCTGTACATTGGGTCGCAGGATGCTCTTGTTGCTTGCTTCCCTTCCCTGGAGGATGAGGGAGAGAATGTCTACAGCAGACCTGAACTGCAGATGTTTATATGAGCCGATGGTGTACTCTGATTAGCAGGTAATGATCTTGGTTGGACTATTACAGTCTCAATGTTAGGACTCGGTAGGAAGAGGTTTATTTTGGTACTGTTCTTTTTATTTTGATGGCGGTACTGTTCTTTTTATTTATACTGTTATTTTCTGGTTGTCTTGAAGATGTTATTTCTGTTTTTATCTTTTGTTTGCTTCTACCTCTTTCATTTACCAATAATTACTCGATTTTATACCAGTGTTATCATCACTTGCATCGTCATGAACTCATGAACACCTAACTGATGGCAGAAATGTGAAATGCAGAACTAAATGGGTTACTGAAGGAGCTCCCGGGTTATACACTCTTGCGTCTGAGTTGACGGAGGGCAATATACCATGCAGATATTGCTTTTGTTTGTCTAATTTCCGTGTCTTTTGAGCTTTAATTTAAGAAGTTCGCCTTGTTCAGTTGTTACTTATTGGTGTTGCACCTTTTGTCTGATGTGCAGCAGCCTATCACTAGAAGCTGGGGTGTACCTCTGTGGCATGAGATTTTGAGCTGTTTATTCAGTTTGGGCACAAACTGGCTAAATGAGCTATTACTGAAATCTGTCTGTTAGGGTGTTGTAATGCCAGGAGCTTGGCGTACGTCACCCCGTTGTACCGGGAATCATAGACAGTTCAACGCTAGAAAAGAAAAATAATGGGAAGAAAGGTTTTGTTTGTGAGTCAGTGCTGTTGGAGCATCAGGTGTTGTGGTGAATGGCAATTTCTAATGTGGTAGCACCTGATGGTCGACAGTCTGGCGATCACACTTTGTTTCATTCGTCTCTTCAAGACTGTTTCATTTGCTGTTTCATTTGTTTCATTCGTCTCTTCAAGACTGTTTCATTTCAAATGTGGTAGCACCTGATGGTTTTGTTTGTGAAACAGTCTTGCAAGACTGTTTCATTTGCTGTTCATTTACCCTTGGACATATATATGTTCAAATAATGATGTTTTGAATTTGCATTCGAGGCGGCCTTCAATGGCAATTTCCTTTTTCTGTAGACTGAGTTGTCTGGCATGGATCTGCAGGTTGTGGTAGATTTAAACTGGGCAGGATTGTTTTACCTTCAAGTTTGACGCATCAGGCCACCAGCCAGGACTAAGAATACAATTTCCTTATATTTGATCCATGAAAATTGTTTACTGTTGGTACTTTGGACATGATGTTAAAAGAGATATGGAGCTATGTTCCTTTCCTATGAAGTATTTTGTAATCCAGTGCTTCAGTGTCATCCTAAATTTAAGTTGAGTATACATATTAATGAGCTAACTTAAATCAACATAATTTCCATATGTTCACGGTAGAAGAAATATTGAAGGGTAATTTTGGAATGTGTCTCAATATTGAAAATTAAACTTGTAAAATGTGTGTTTTAGGTGGTGTTTTTTAACTCAATCCACCGAGGCGTGGTATCCAGCTGAAGTTGCAGAGTTGGCGGTGGAGAAGAAAAAAAAAAGAGTTTTCTTTGCAGTTAGTTGTCCAGGCATATAACGCCACGCCAAATATTGATCACGGATTAGCCAATCGATTATTAATTCGTGATTGTATGATTTAGGATCGGGAAGTTTATTTTTTCGATGATACTAACAAGAGAGGACACCTAATTATAGTTTGTACAAGAAATCACGCCGAATAAGTACGGCGGCCCCCTGTACAGGATCCATCCTCTACGTGGAACACAAAACATCTGATCTTTCGCATGCATGCCAGGACAACTTCTACTAATGCCTACAGCCAAGAAACCATGCAAAATTCACCAAAATTATCACTTTCTTTATTTTGTTGGTCGTAAGCCACGTTTACTACATGCAATATCTCCCAAATGCCTATAAATGTCGTTCCCCTTCAACCTCCTATGTCACCATTCAACAAAATAACCAATAAGCAATTAAAACCACTTCACAAAAAATCCTTCACTTTTTCTGCGCTATACACTCCCTCATGGCTAAGCTTGTCATCCTTGCTGCTTTCCTTGCTTCCATGGTGGTGATGACCCACGCCACCATTCAAACAACTGTGATCACGACCGAGGTCGATGAGACCGGCTCAAACCAGATGAGAGGTGGATGCAGCCGCCAACTGAGAGGCATGTGGCCTGACCAATGTGAGATGTACATGATGGAGGAAATGATGAGCGGCCGTGGTCGCTTTGAGTTGAACGAAGGCATGCACTTTGACCAGTGCTGTAAGCAGCTAAGGATGATGCAGCCTGCTGGGTGCCAATGTGAGGCTATGCAGATGATGACCAAGGAAATGATGATGCACAGAGGTGGGAGCAGAATGGGACAACGCATGATGGACATGGCCATGCGCCTCCCCATGAAGTGTGGTACCATGCAGGAGGAGTGCTCCATGTCCCGCTATGCCTAAATGAGCTATCTAGCTAGCTAACATATATATGCATGCTCTTGTTTACGCTTGAGGATGCATATTAGAGATGATCGTGATCGTTGTGGAGAATAATTATAGACACATCATCGTGTGTTTGTTAATCCTTTTATGTAAGATGCATAACATGGTCATGTGAATTT
>ONZK01000104.1:130807-145770 GCA_900322385.1 Pharnaceum exiguum | reverse complement strand
TTCCGCACTATGCCCATATCGCAGAGCACAGTGTAGGCAGATTTCTCTATGTATTACAGTATCCGCACTATGGGCATATCTCTGAGCACAATGCACGCAGATTAGCTCATTTCCACGTTTCTAACAACGGCCTGAACTATGGGCATAGCTCAAAGCATCATAGGCTCATTAAGCATTGAAACTTCATCTTTTGAACTCCTTCTTCATCCGTTACTTCTCCAGTCCTCTTTTATTCAACTAATGATGCCAACTTCTCATGTTCTTGCTCCAATGTGCTACCTACAAGTGCAAACAACACAAAGGTAATATATGCGATCTAAAAGACCGAATTGAGTTCAAAACATATTAAGAAGTAGACAATAGACCTAAGAAAACACTACAAAATATAGTGTATTTTATACACTTATCACATCCTAAACTGAATTGACTCGAACCCGTTTAATTCTTAAAATTATGGGTGAAGGTTAGGGTTAAATCGAATCCGACCCATTGACCAGGAAAAAAGTAGAAATATTAAAGTACATGTAATAATATATTTTATTCAATAAAATGTTAATTTTTTTTTTTTTGAAGTTATTGGAAGTCAATAATTCAATACAACAATTGGTCAATCTCGGAAACAACCTCTCTGTTTTCTTAAGCAGGGGTATGGTTGCGCATATCCTGACCCCGAGCACCCCCATTTAATGGGGATTTACACTCGATTGTTGTTGTTGTATTCAATAAAATGTTAATATTCTAATTCAAAATGCTTATTTTGTTATATTTTCTTGATTCGATGGGTCAACCGGACCCAAAAATTACCCGGCCCAAAATGACCTATAAAAAAACAACTGAATCCGACCCAAAAACAAACGACTCGAACCCCACCAGCCCGAACTGACCGGTCTAGGTGTAAATAACATCAGGGTAAAGTAACCGAAACAGAATGTCACCCATTGCGTAACGGGCTTCTATTTCTAACGGCCGTCGTCTGAAGATTAAAGCCCAAAGGCCGAAACCAATCAAAACCCTTCTGAAGAATTTTACCACAGACCTAAATTGATCAAATCCTCCTCTCCTCCACTTTCTTACCCCCGTTTTCTTACCCTACTCAGCTACACGCCCCAACCTTGATCATCATCGGTCCATGACACAACATATGGAGACCCACCGCCGCCACCGTCGTCGAAAACCAAATACCCTGAACCTTCCCACGGAATTATGGGAAGACATACTATCAAGACTACCAGCCAAAACGATACTAACACTAAGGTGCGTATGCAAATCATTGTGTTACATAATTGACTCAAAGAAGTTCACGTCTTACCACATGCAAACGTACAATAACAATATGAAACATACCCACTTCTTAGCTATCGATCTAGACCCTAAATGGAATGGTAAAGGTTGTTTCTTACGTCAATGTGACACTTTTGAGACGACCCATCGGTTCAATTTTACCATTGGTAAGGAAAACTTTCAGCATTTTGAAGTTGAGGGACATGTTAATGGTGTGTTGTTGTTGTACTTGGGTTTTCCAAGTGAACGAAGAACTAAGCTAGGGAAGAAGTTGATTCTCTGGAACCCTACAGTTAGGAAGGTTGTTGACATCCCTTTCCCGCCCCCGAACGCGGAGAGGTTTGTTTTGAGGAATAAAAAGCTGATGGACGTACAATTTGGTTTCGGGTATGATTCTTTGAAGAATGATTATAAGGTGGTGATGTTTATTTACCCTAAAGGTTATCCGAAACGGCCTTGTCATATAGAGATTTATAGACTTGGAAAGAACGCGTGGCGGGTGGTTAAGAGTAAGGAGTTTGGATTTTGGTGTTCAACGCATAAGGTTTTTCTTAATGGAGATATACATATGCTTGGGTGTGATATGGGACCGTCGAAGTTCTCTACGCATTTGGTCTCCTTTGCTGTTGGTACGGAAGAATTTAGTAATATTCAATTACCTGAACTTGTTTCTGATGATGGTGTTTATTGTAATGGAAGGTATATCACGTATGTTGGTGGATCAGTGGGAGTTTTGGATGTTTTCGGAAATGGTAGCCATCAAATTTGGGTTTTGGAGAATTGTGGTGAGATGAAAACTTGGATGAGAAAGTACACCTTTAATCTGGACTTAGGTGATTCGATTTACATTGAGTGGAAGAAATCGTTCCTATATGGTTCAGGGGAGAATATTGATTCGTATAATGTTGAGACTGAAGAAATAAATCAATTAGTCGAAGGGGTTCGTTTTAAGCATATTGATTGGTTGGATACATATGTTGATAGTCTGGCACTTTTTCGTCACCGTCGAGCTGTTAGTGATGATAATGTTTCCTGGTGATGATCGATAAGATAGGTCTGGGCAAGCCAATTGTGGAAATTGAGGGTAAGTTCTTATGTCCCTCTTAGAATCTAAAGGTATATATATACATGCCATCGGAATATTTTGACACTTTGATATGGTCTAATGGTTTATCCGATGATGTTTTAAATTTGTTTGTCAAGTGTAGGCTTAGAGTTTAAGTTTTTTAACTCATTACAAACTTGCTGACTGATTTCTAAAGTGTTTTGTGGCACACGTTTATGAATCGTATACATGCCATCGGAATATTTTGACACTTTGATATTTGTTTAATGGTTTATCCGATGATGTTTTATATTTGTTTGTCAAGTGTAGGCTTAGAGTTTAAGTTTTTTAACTCATTACAAACTTGCTGACTGATTTCTAAAGTGTTTTGTGGCACATGTTATGAATCATGTCATGTTTCTTATAGAAGTGCTTTCTACAAACTCAGTTCGTGTAGGTTGTTACTTGCTGTAACTTATGTGTAATGATGATTGTGATGATAGATGAACCCTGTTAATGTTTGATGAAAATCCATAACAAGTGAAAAAAAAAAGAAAGAAGAGAACATTTGTTTAGTTTTGTCTACTCATGTCCATTTTTTGATGATTCCAGCAAGTAAGCCAGTGTATAGCACACAGTAAATACACTCATCCGCCTAACCTAATTTCGTTGTCTGTCGGAGTTGAGACCTCTGATAAGATTTCAGACACTCTAAATGCTGACTCTGAAGTCTGACAGTGCACCATAATATAACCTTATGTGATATGAATCTTCTTGTTGGGTTCATTGAGGATGATATTGAAAGATTTTTCTAACTTTGAACGTTGGGTGAATATGGACTAAATCAAAATAGCTATTAAAATTTCGTGTACTTCTGATTTAAGTCAGTACTTCATCTGAGATGGGACTACACTGTGATATTGTCGTTGTACTTCTGATTTAAATGAAGTTGCGGAAAATCAATAATTCAATGCAGCAATGCATAGGGTCGTTCTTGGAAACAACCTCTCTCAATATAAAGTCTTTAGTGGTTTCCACATTCTTGCATTATCGAGTGAAGTGATTAAGTGAAAGGCATGGTATATGAGCTCATGTTTATTTATGCGTTTCAAATGTCGTTGACAATAGCATCCATCACTGTGCCTCAATAGATTAAATGTGTATAGAGATGCATATCCAAGTGGTTTGTCTACTATATATACTGATGTGCCAGACTGGCCTGTTCCGTTTCTGTGTTTACTTCTCCTGTATTTCTGAATTCTGATTCAATTAGCAATTTCTGCGAGGAAAATTAGAGGTGCAACTGCTATACCTACTTGAATATAGCCACTAGCTAGTTTATTTACACATTGCCAAACATTATCAACGAAGGTATTTAAAATAAGTCTATACTATTGGACTCCTATTGCAATTTCTAACCATTTGAGAAACTTAAGCATTTGACTCCATTTAACTGAATGAGTTAAGGTTGGTTAACTTTGTGTAAATGTGTTGGATATTCAACAATGCAAGCTTGTTTTAGTTTGTACTCCGTAGGTCTTTATTCATTCTATCATTCTATCTATTAGTACGTACCTTGGGTGTTCATGTAACACTTAATCGTAATTCTCAGGTAAAATCTTTGATTCTGTTACCTGTAGGTGGGGAAACTGACCTTTGGAGCATAGGGCTGCAGGATTTGGTGGGATTTTAATTTCTAGGCTGGAGCAGTATGATCTTGGCCATTTGTGATTTTATGGTTCGAAGGGAAGTATCATTTCCATTCAGTTTGTAAAGATACAAAATTGCTGAATAATTAGATATTTACCTTCCCAAAGAATTAGTAATTTTGGTGAAGTCTTTTTACTTCGGTATCTTCTATGTTTATAGGCGTTGAGGTTGTTATGGCAAAAGTCTACCGTATCTTACAGGTTGGCACAGTTTTGGACATTTTGCGTACTTCATTACATTTACAAGTTCGATCGCCTAACATCGATCTTTTATAGCATAAGGGCGCTATCCAATACCTGCAGTTTTTATAACTCTAAGTAAACTCAAGGTTTGAAGCAAAAAATGAGTTTACTTGTAATTATGAGATCTAAAGGTACTGAAAAAAGTCCTATACCTGTCTTATGTTTCAAGCATTTCATGATCTTACTTAAATCTACATCGTTATTGAGACATCCCTTTTTATACACTCAACTTTGTGATGTTATTATTATAACAATTTTTACTACATAAATACGTTTGTGCTAGAAGAACGTTTGAACTTGAAAGTACTATTGTAAGTTTCCACACTCATCACCCTCGGCTTCAGCTTGGTTTAGTGGAGTTCAACCTAATTACCACACATAAGACCCGAGTAACTCCACTAGGGGCGTTTGGAGGGAAGATTTATTCTATTTTCCCCCCTCCCCTCAAGTGCTCAGCCCGCTAGCTCATGGGCCAAACCCCAAATGGGAAACCCGTAAGTAGGCCTACTTACCATGTAATTAAAAAACGAAGAAAAATGTACACCATATTTGTCTCTCTTCAATTCTCAATTTCTCATTATACGTCCAACTCCCTCAAAAAATTTGATGGTCTAGCATGTCATCACCGAGTCACAAAAAATATAGACAAATGTATGCTTTCCTACTTTTACACAAAAATTCGGGTGAGACCGTCTCATACTAAGGTTAGTGTGAGATGGTTTTTTTTGATTTTTTTTTTTTACTATAGGGTCATTTTTCAGTTTTAACATGGGGGGTCATTTTTCAGTTGTATGGGATTATTTTTTAGTTTTAACATGGGGTTCATTTTTCAGTTGTATGCGGGTCATTTTTCAGTTGTATAGGGGTCATTCAGTTGTAACTTGTTATATATTTTTCAGTTGTATGGGGGTCATTTTTCAATTGTATGGGGGTCATTTTTCAGTTGTATGGGGTCATTTTTTAGTTTTTAACTTCAGTTGTAGGGGGGTCATTTTTCAGTTGTATGGGGTCATTTTTCATTTGTATAGACTTAAAAAAAAAAATTAAATTTTTTTTTGGGTCATTTGGCCATACACGTCTCACACTAAGTTAATGTGAGACGGGTGTACACAAATTTTCCTACTACTTTTAAGCATGATATATTTATTTGGTTGATTTTTTTTTATATTTTCTTTTATTCCATAGTTACCCAAAAAAATAAATTCTATATTAAATTTTTCTCGTGTATTATTAAAAATACATTATTGTACCCATTTCTTGTTTGGTTTGTTTGCTTTTGCTTGGAAAATGAATTTATAGTGACTTATTATTGAATTTCTCGTTATGAACATATGAATTATCAACGATGTTATTTGTATTCACATTACACTTTATTCGTTTTGACAATTTATTGAGAAAATTATCAAACGGAGTTGCAGATAACACCATGATATTCTAAAAATATCCTAATAATTCTAACTATATGTTATATAATATAGTTGGTACAACAACAAAAAAATTATACTGACCGAAAATATAAAAAAAGTTGAGTTTTTCTCACTATAAAACCTGCAAATTTTACTTCACCGTAAAAACATTGTTGTTACGAGTATGTACTTTTGTTGCAACGACTAATCAAAGATGATCTTGTATGAGATACATAATTCATCGTGACTCATATGTGAATTTGGTACTCCAAATAATGTTAAAAATAATTCGAACTACTGAGTGAAAATAGGGTGTAATGAACTTAGTCGTCTCGTTGAGCCCTTTGGCTCGGCTCAGTCAAAGCACGGCTCGAGCTCGAGCTGAGCCCGATCCGACTCACTTGTCAAACGAGCCGAGCTCAAGCCGAGCATTGTGCGCCTAGTTTTGACTCTTCTTGTTATTTTCATTATTTTTTATGGGTTTTGTAAATATTTGTACTTGATAAATTGGAAATATGAGACAAATTTTGAGTCACAATATGTAAGTATTAATAAATACAACTTTAGTACTATAATATCTAGTAAATTTATATTTTATGTTAAGCGGTTAAAAAAAGTGAAATTGCTCGGAGCTCGAACTCCAAACGAGCCGAGCCTAAGCCTCATACCTTTAGTCTCATCGATTTTTGAGCCAAGCCCTAGGTGGTTCGGACTTGGCTCGCCTCGTTTAAACCCTTAGGTGAAAACAACCAAACCCGTCTCTGCGGAAAAAAAATAATAATTTTTACACGTACAAGAAAAAAAGTTTCTAATATTTTTATGGGTTAAGAAAAGATAAATTATTAAAAGAAAATCAATCAAACAAAGCATCATACTTAAAGGTAGGAAAAATCAAGGTCTTGGAGATCAGATTTGTTACGCCAATGGTTTTTGCCCGTTGATGTCGAGAGAATCCTTCAGGTCCCTCTTTGTGATAGATGGCCAGCTGATCATCTCATGTGGTGCTATACGCCGACTGGGGAATACTCCGCTAAGTCAGCATACTATGCAGCAAAACCGTGGAAAGAAATTGATAGTGGCCAATGTGAGAGCAGCACTAATTCAGATCCGTTATGGCCAAAACTTTAGCAACTGAAAATTCCGCCAAGGGTCCGCATGTTTGGGTGGAGACTTATGCATAGGGCTTTCCCGACAAAGGAGAATACCTCTAGGCATATCAAAGGCATTGACTTACAATGCTTAGTTTGTGGAGAGTGTGAGGAGTCATCGCTACATGCTATTATAGAGTGTCCGCTTGTTGAAAGTATGTGGCTTACGAGTGGATGGGATAGGCGTGTTTGGTCGGCAGCGGGTGTGTCTGCTCGTGAATGGCTCAGTCGACTGCTGTTACAAGATGCTCATGATGACCCTGGATTGGTCCTAGCTGCAGCTTGGACATGTTGGAACATCAGATGCTGTGTGGTCCATGGAGATTACTCCAAGGCAGCTCGGAGTTTAGAGAATACGAAGAAGCTGGTCGAGGACTATCGTAAGGCCATTAACCGCTGTGATGGGCCGAAACCTATGCTGCAGTCGAATTGGCAACCCCTCCTCCAGGCATCTGGAAAGTAAACGTGGATGCAGGAAAGGTAGGAGAGGAAGGTTTCGGGTGGGGCTGTGTTATCCGAGACAGTGGTGGTGACCTGGTAGCGCTTGGCGTCCATCAAGGTGTAGGCGTCTTTGAGGTGGAGATCCATGAAGCTCAAGTAGTCTTATTCGGTCTTAAGCTAGCTTTGGACAAGGGCTATAGGAAGGTGATGATCGAGTCTGATTGCCTGGGCGTCATTACGAAGATAAAGCAGAAGATGGTACCGAAGTCGCCAATTGGTTTTGTTTTAGAGGACATTTTTGCAATTTCTAGTCTCTTTGATTTTGTTTCTTTTTCCCATGTTCGTAGGTGTGGTAATAAGGTTGCTCATAGTTTAGTTAAATTGCAACCATTTGACTTTATCGATCGATTCTGGTTCGATCATTGGCCATCCAAGATTGAGGATATGCCTTGTACGGATTTTGCAAATTATATTGAATCGACCTAACCACCGCTTTGCGGTGTTGATCTAAAAAAAAAGGTAGGAAAAATCAAAGGTTTAGATTTGTTCTTGTGGTCCACTTATTTTTTTTAACCGAGACAACATAGTCACCCTAGTTAATTAGGGTCTTAGGTAAACCGGGTGTCTAATAAAATTTGTTGTAATGGTATCATGCTATATAAATCGGGTGTACCGTAAATGTACCCGGTTCACTACTCAATTTAACACACGCACAAAAAAAAAGAAGAGAAAGTGATCGACTAGGGTTTTTTGTTTTGTTTTAAAGTGAGACTAGGGTTTAACTCGGGGCCTCTCTGGTATATATGTCCGTATGTGATTAACAGCAGTCTTGGTCTCTTGGAGCCTGTTTATTTGTGTGCCCTTTCTTCTGTGAAACCTGGTATGTGATCACTTGAATTAACATATATTATTGCAAGGGTACTATATATATATATGTAAAGGCGTAACACTTTTTTCACCAGAAACCTCAATTTGACCTTAACTCTCTTGAGAATCCTCGCACTCGTTCGGATCGATCAATCTATTCAGTTCCCAACAATCATACGCGTTCCCTTTGTTTTTTAGTTTTAATTTTTATTGCTTGACAGTTCACATGACACTTGCTAGACTTAGTTGCATTCCTCACGATTTGTGGGGTGAAGTTCTAGCTAGACTGCCAGTCAAGACCCTTCTGAAGTTCAGGAGTGTTTGCAAAACTTGGTGCTCTATTATTGATTCACGTTATTTCAATTCTTGTCATACGCAAATATTGTGTAAGAACAATGTAGGTAATAACCGCCTTTTAGTATTTGACTCTGATCCCCAATGGGTTGGCAAAGGTTGCTTCTTGCGTGAATGTGACACATTTGAGCAGATCCATCAGTTTAACATCGTGATTAGTAAGGATGATGGTGAATTTTTCGACATTGAGGGTCATGTTAATGGGGTGTTTCTATTGTACTTGGTTGATTCATGGGAGGAAAATAGAAACTTAGGGAAAAAGTTGGTACTTTGGAACCCTTCGATAAGGAAAATGGTGAATGTCCCTTTTCCTCCCCCAGACTGGGAAGGGTTTGTTTCGAGTAATTCGTTAGGTAACGCGGAAATATGTTTTGGATATCATCAAGAGAAGGATGATTATAAAGTGGTGATAATTCAAAATCCATTAACTATTTCTGATCCACAAACCCCATGTCATATAGAGGTGTACACCCTTAGCACTGACTCTTGGCGGGTGATAAAAAATCATGACTGTTGCTTTTGTTGTTCAAGGGATAAGCTTTCCCTTAGGGGAGCTATACATATGCTCGGGTGTGAATCGTATGACACTGGACCTGAGCCAGAATATACGCATTTGGTCTCTTTTGACGTTGCTAGTGAAACTTTTAGCACTGTACGCCTACCTGAAGTCAATTTGGATAATCGTGCTGATCATGTGCGAAGAAAGGTCATATGTGTTGGTAAATCAGTGGGAGTTATGGATACGTTCTCTAATTGTGATCAATTTTGGGTTTTGGATAAAACTTGGAAGGATCAGGGCACCATATATTTGGACATTTGTAACGTTTTCCCTATCCACGGCAACGGTTTATTGCTATATGACTTAATAGAAGAGGAAGAGGAAGAGGAAGAGGAAATTATCTTCTCCTATAATATTGAGACCAAAGAAATTAAGCGTGTCGTCGTAGAGGGCGTTGATTTGGATTTCATAAAGTGGGTAGATGTATATGTGGAGAGCCTAGCATTGTTTGATCACCATCGAGCGCTAGGTGATGAAGTCTGCTGGTGGTGATAAAATGACTTGGTGTTGTTAGAGTGAACCTACCGTCATCTTGTTGAAAATCGCAGGGGACCTTCTGATTATCGGGATAATCAAAAAGAGAAAAGACCAAAATCCACCTCATCCACCAGAAGAGGTCGTGGAATTTTTGTAATATCGGCCTTGACATTTATTTATCATATCATATGGTCTATAGTAGATTTCCTTTTCTGTTAGTGTTTGCTACTCCATGGTAGATGTTGTACCACCACCTTATGTTTGTAACCTACATGTTACTTGATGCTGATGGTGTTTTAAATTTGTTTGTCAAAGTGTAGGCTTAGACTTTTAATTTTTAAACTCAAATTATAAACTTGTTGACTGATTTCTAAAGTGTTGTGTGGCACATGTTTATAAGGGTAAATATTCCATCCTGATCTAAAAAACCATAGGACCATAAGGGACAGAAAAGGACCATTATTAACCATTGATTTAATCGTAGATTTAAGGAGGGTGGTTGATTTTAGTTTTTATTTTTTTAACCTTTTATCTTTTCTTTTGGCAAGAGAAAAAAGACGAAAAAAACAGTAATTTTTTTTTTGATTTTTTTGTAAGGTCGTGTTTGGCTCATATTACCGAACAGTTCGATTTTTTTACCAACATTTGTACTTACAAAAGTTAACATTAGTAAGAACAATATATATATGACTTCCATCCTAAATCAGGTCCGATAAATTGTTACAACAAAAGTACGTTTTCGTACCAACAATTTATAGTTCTGACGATGATAATAAAGTTTAAAGTTTCTGTATTTACATGTGTATAAGTGTCCGTACAAATTAGTACATGAACGGCACAATTTTTTCCTCACTTTCGTAACTACAATAACTTGATATAGTACCTACAATATGACAACAGTTCGATTTTTTTACCAACATTTGTACTTACGAAAGTTAACATTAATTAGTAAGAACAATATGAAACTTCCATCCTAAATTAAGTCCGATAAATTGTTACAACAAAAGTACGTTTTTGTACCAATAATTTTTAGTACTAACAAATTCATGAATTTTTGTACTAAAAAATTCATGAATTTGTCAGTACAATTATCCACAAATTTCCACCAGCGAAAATGCACCAAACAAGTACTGGGAAAATCGATTTTTTTTAATTTTTAACGATTTTTTTTTTCATTTTTCAAAATTTTCTTTTTTTTCCTGATTAATAGGGGATTAAAAGAAAAGATAAAAGGTTAAAAAATAAAATTAATCAACCACCCTCCTTAAACTTAGGAATAAATCAATGGTTGATAACGGTCCTTGTCTATCCCTTATGGTCCTATGATTTTTTAGACCAGGATAGGATATTTTCCAATGTTTATAAATATGTCGTGTTTCTTATAGAAGTGCTTTCTACAAACTCACTTCGTGTACCCTGTTTAATGTTTGAGATGTATCCCTAACAAGTGACAAGAAAATAGAACATATATTTATTTTGTACTCATGTCCATTTTTTGATGATTCCAGATTTCCAGCCAAGTAAAACCTGTGTATAGCACAGTAACTAACCTTATCCGCATAACTTAATTTCATTGTTTGTCGGAGTAAAAACTCTGATAAGATTTCGACACACTCAGTGACCCCATAACCTTATGAGTTATGTCTAGTCTCATCCTTCCTACATAAGAACACAAGCTAGTAACTGTAACTAAATGTACTCCTTGGTGATGGAAATAAATAAAAAAATTGCCGATGAAAAGCTTAGAACAAACTCAGTTCATGTGCGATGTATAATCTATCTTTCAGTTTCAATTTGTTCATCTGTTTGTCTTTTGTCTTTAGTAGTTTCCACATTCTTGTATTGTCGAGCGAAGTGAAAGGTATGGTATATGAGCTCGTGTTTCTTTATGCGTTTTGTCGTTTGACAATAGCATCCATCATTGTGCGGTTGTGCCTCATAATGTAGAGATGCATATCCAAGTGGTTTCTCTACTATACTGATGTGCCAGACTTGCCTGTTCTGTTTCTATGTTTACTTCTCATGTATTTCATTCAATTGGTAATTGCTTCGAGGAAAATTAGAGGTGCAACTGCTATACCTACTTCTTTTGGTATATCAGGTGTTTTTTTTTAAAGTATTACAACATATATTATTAGTCACTTTTTTGATCCATTAGTCAATATCTTTATTATTAGTGATAATTCTACCCGGTATATGTATACACCCAAAATACCAAAGACTCGTTGGTGTTAAATAGGCACCTCTAAACGCACGACATCGGGTATTCCTGCAATTAATTCCAATAGATAAGTGCTCCCTGGCCAAAGAGGTTTGAACACAAGACCTGATGAACAAGTTATAACTTATTTACAAGTGGCTAACACCTCTTGGGTCATCAAACCTCAACTCCTATAAACATAGGAGATTCTAAATTACATACTTTTTTTAGGAGACTAAAGTAACATATTTATTAGGTCTCATGTGCGTCACCGCGTCATGGGCTTTGTTGTTTTACTTCATCTTAGCCTCAAACTAAAAGACAACAACAACAATTCCGGTAAATCCCATCTGTACTGAGGGAGCCTGATGTACGCAACCTTACTCCGATTCGAAAAAATTCAAATCGGCGGAAGACTATTTCCGCTCTAAAAGAATATATATAAAGTCATAAAATTTACTCACCTAAATACAAAGGAATATACTTAATCATGCTAGATACATCGAGTATTCGAGTGTACAATATAATTTACCCGGCTCACCGCTCACTTTTATAACATATACACACAAACACACACAAAAAAAAGAAGGTGAGACTAGGGTTAAGGGGTTAACTCCCAGTCTCCCACTTGGGGTATGTATAAAACAACAGTAGTCTTGGAGCCCGTTTGTTTGTGAACCCTTTCTTCCGTAAAACCTGGTATTTGATCACTTGGAAGGGGACTATCTAAATAGAGGCGCAACACTCCTTGAGTTTTTTTCACCAGAAACCTCAGTCCAAGCCAAAAACTCCTGAGAATCCTTGTTTCAAGACCAGAAACTTGATCAATTTATTCAGTTCCCAACAATCACGTACGTACCCTTCTCCTTTTTTTTTGATTCACATGACACTTTCTGGATTTGGTTACATTCCTCAAGATTTTTGGGGTGAAGTTCTGGCTAGACTGCCAGTCAAAACCCTTCTGAAGTTTAGGAGTGTTTGCAAAACTTGGTGCTCTATTATTGATTCACGTTATTTCAATTCTTATCATACGCAAATATTGTGTAAGAACAATGTAGGTAATAACCGCCTTTTAGTATTTGACTCTGATCCCCAATGGGGTGGCAAAGGTTGCTTCTTGCGTCAATGTGACACATTTGAGCAGATCCATCAGTTTAACATCGTGATTAGTAAGGATGATGGTGATTTTTTCGACATTGAGGGTTTTATTAATGGGGTATATCTATTGTACTTGGTTAATTCATGGGAGGAAAATAGAAATTTAGGGAAAAAGTTGGTACTATGGAACCCTTCGATAAGGAAAATTGTGAATGTCCCTTTTCCACCCCCGAACTGGGAAGGGTTTGTTCCGAGTGATTCGTTATGTAACGCGGAAATATGTTTTGGATATGATCAAGCGAAGAATGATTATAAGGTGGTGATAATTCAAAATCCATTAACTATTTCTGACCCACAAACCCCATGTCATATAGAGGTTTACACCCTTAGCACTGACTCGTGGCGGGTGATTACAAATCATGATTGTTGCTTTTGGTGTTTTGGGGAAAAGGGATTCCTTGGGGGAGCTATACATATGCTTGGGTGTGAATCGTTTGACACTGGACGTAAGCCAGCTTTTACTCATTTGGTCTCTTTTGACGTTGCTAGTGAAACTTTTAGCACTGTACGCCTACCAGAAGTCAATTTTGATAATCCTGAATATGTGGAAAGAGAGGTCATATTTGTTGGTAAATCAGTGGGAGTTAGGGATATGTTCTCTAAACGTGAGCAATTTTGGGTTTTGGATAGTTGTGGTGAGTCTAAAACTTGGAAGGATCGGGGCACCATAAGTTTTTTTGACAGTTACCTTCTTTATATCGAAGGCAAAGGTTTAATGCTATATAACTTAATGGAAGATAATCAGCAGATTATCGTCTCCTATAATATTGAGACCAAAGAAATAAAGCGTCTATTAGAAGGGGTTGATTTGAGTTTCTTAATTTGGATGGATGTATATATGGAGAGCCTAGCATTGTTTGATCACCATCGAGCGATTGGTGATGAAGTCTGCTGGTGGTGATAAAAATGACTTGGTGATGTTAGAATGAACCTGCAAGGAGCTTGGAGCATTAAAAATGGGCTATACAAAGAAATTTTGAGCATGATACTGTTGCTTCTATTGTCTCGCAGCTCTCATCCCTCGAGTGGAGGGTCCCTAATTTTTGATGTACCCATTTTTAAAATTGTCTAGCGGTTCTCCAGCTTCTTGTCGTCAACAACACAATGGGTGCGTTTGGGGTTGAGGTAAAAGTGCTTTCAAAGTGATTTCGGCAGCACTTTTATTTTTTTTGGGGTGTTTGGTAGTTTTTCCAAAAGTGTTTTGAGTGAAAGCAGTTTCCAAATATAGGATTTGAAAGCTGTTTTTTCACCTCACATCTTCCCCAGTTGTAGGTGAAAGCACTTTCAGCTACAGCTGCAGCACTTCACAGCTACAACACTTTCTACAGTACAACACTTGACAGCAACCCCAAACTCAGCCAATGTCTATCTACTGTCATCTTGTTGAAAATTGCAGGGGACCTTCTGATTAACAAGACCTTCTGCTAGGTCGTGAGACAAGTAGCCGGCTCTGGCTCAGTAAAGAGTTATTTCTTGCATCTGATTATTAGGACATAAGGACCTCTTTTCTAGTTATCATGTCGAATGACATCTTATTTTGTAATATCGGCATCGGCCTTGACATTTATTTATCAATTATCATAATATTACATCCTAGCAAAAAGAAAATGTTAGAACTAAAGTAAGTCCCATTTCTTCCTCGTGTCTTCTTCTTCTCTATTTTGGTTAATCATCGACTTTAAGGATTAAAGTTGTGCGATTTATTATTCGAAAAACTCTCTCTATAATATTGAAGTCCAGGGCATGTATTTTTGTTATGTAGATTTGATGTCCTTATGCCTTCAAATTGTTTGCGATTTATACGTTCTTTGGCCTATGGAAGAAACAAGAAAGTGTATTCAAATGTAATATACTACTCAATTGAATATAAATAGAACAGTAGTAATTGACTATAAAACTTGCGGACACTTTTCATGTATGAGATTTGATCATCTATCATTTGCTTGATGTAATTCCTCCTTCATGTTTATATTGCCTATTGAGCTAATCAAAGTTCCAATAGAAGAGCCAAGGAAGTTTTAGCTTAGAAGTTCAGATCGAGGTTCTATTAACACGCGTTGGGGATTTGACTCACA